>VBRH01000412.1:37419-61445 GCA_014578085.1 Cardamine resedifolia | reverse complement strand
TATCACATGTATCAAACTGTTTTTCTTCTGATAATGCATTTATATTTTTAAAGCTTAAATAACATTATTTCTTTTATCTGGCCAGTAATAATTATGTAATATTTTTAATAATATTAGAGAATTATAAGATATATGAAAACAAATTCTTCTGTGACCAATCTTGTTAAGCCATGTGTCTCTTTTCACGTTAGCTATGCTGCATTTTGTAATTGTTTCCTGATCGACGTGCCATTTTGATCAGAAAGCGTGTCGTTTTCTGTTTGTTTTGAATTAGGTCTCTTTTTTTAATTCGTATATATAGGCCTCACCAAGTATAAGATTAACTATTAAACAGATCAAATATTAGCCAACCACGTGTCTGACTCAGATACCATTAATTAATACATATCACCTCTGCACTGTAAGATCTCGCCACGTAAGCCAGTTTACCTATTGTTAATTGTACAACAATTTATATTACTTCTTCAACTGCTTCGTTTCTGGACAGTGAACATGTGCCCCCATTTTTCTTGAACAATAGTATTTGTTTACCAATTAAAAAAAAGATCTCGAGCTTCCAAGTGCCAACATGTTTGTGTTACTTTTGACTTTTAAAATTTTAATTGAGTATTTATCTTGACTTTGACTAACGAGAGCAAGACACGAGTCTTGTTCTGGCATTAGAAACACAGAGTTGGTATTAGTGAAAATGTGAAATGTTTTTAAAATGATTCGGAAGCGGAGAAAAGAAAATTGATAATATCACTTGGTACATAATAACTCTATGTTCGTTTTCTTCACGTACAAAATAAGATATTAATTTTCTTTCTTATCTTAGGTTTATACATTGTCTTTTAGCCCTAGCAAGACAAGATCATCACAACATCACATGGTTCAACGTTATTAAAAACCTAAACAAATTTATTTAAATATCAACCCTTTACAAGTTGAAATCAAGAATCAACTTTTCTTCTTTCTCGGCTAAAGAAAAAAAACCAAACATTTTACTTACAGAAAACATCCCAACTTTTTAGGTTTTATTCTTTCAGACATGGTCGTTGATTCGACTGATCATCAGCGTGATTTCGTTGTTAAGATCGACGGTGAAGACAATGGCGATGGAGAAAAGATTTGGAGAGAATCAAGCATTAATTTCTGGCATAATGATAAGAACACTAAACCACCTAGAGGTGAAGAAGACGACGGAAGCTTTGATTTTATGCGGCGAAGGAGTGAGAAATCGGAGGAGTCTTCAGATCCCCCGTCGAAGCTCATAAGTCACTTTCTCAACAAACAAAAAGCTTCCGGTGATGAAATCTCTTTCGACATGGAACCTACCATGCCGGAGCTTCAAAGCAACACGATTCCTCCGTCAGCTGTTTCCGGTTCTGCTTCACCAGTAACGGCGACGGCGAGTAATCGTAACGGAACCGGTGATGTGATTAGACGGAGACAGAACAGAGTCACGCTTTCTCCATCTGTTAAAGATAGTGATAGTAGTGAAGATGAAGAAAACAGAGTAGATGAAGCAGAGGTTGTTAAGTGTAGCTCGAATAGATCAACGAGGATGACTAAGACTTTGATGAAGACGAAGACTAGATCTAGGTTGATGGATCCTCCAACTCCGACGTATCCGGAGATGGTTTCGGGTCGGACACCAAGATCCGGGAATTTAAAACCAGGGTATAGTGGGAAAAGCACTAAACCGGGAACTCCAATCCAAGGAGGAGCCATGGATTTGGAAGAAGAGGAAGATCCGTTTTCAGAGGAGGATTTACCGGAAGGTTACAATAAGGAAAAATTCTGTATTTGGGTTGTTATGGAATGGGTTTTTCTGATTCTGATCATTGCTGGTTTGATTTGTAGCCTCGTAATACCTTTCTTGCGTGGCAAGAAACTTTGGGACCTATCTTTGTGGAAATGGGAAGTGATGGTTCTTGTCTTGATTTGTGGGAGATTGGTTTCGAGTTGGATTGTGAAGCTCTTCGTCTACTTCGTGGAAAGCAATTTTCTTTGGAGGAAAAAGGTTTTGTATTTCGTTTACGGGATTCGAAAGGCGGTACAAAACTGTCTATGGCTAGGGCTTGTGTTGATCGCGTGGCATTTCTTGTTCGACAAGAAAGTAGAAAGAGAGATGCGAAGCACAGTGCTTAAGTACGTGACTAAAGTATTAATCTGTTTACTCGTTGCTGTTATAATCTGGCTCATAAAGACTTTACTAGTTAAGGTTCTTGCTTCCTCTTTCCATATGAGTACCTACTTCGATCGGATTCAAGAATCGTTGTTTACTCAATACGTGATTGAGACTCTCTCGGGACCTCCTCGAGTTGAGATTCATATAGAAGAGGAGAAAGTAGCCAACGATGTAAAGACCTTCGAGATGGCTGGACGTAAGCTATCTCCTCTAGGTCCAAAGGCGGTTTCTTCTTCGCCGCAAGTGACCGTTGGAAGTGGAAGGCTGCAGAAGAGTCCGAGCAGAGTTGGGAAAAGTCCGGTGCTTTCGCGATGTGGCTCTAAGAAAGAAGGAGATGAAGAAGGGATAAGGATCGATCATTTGCAGAGAATGAACACTAAAAACGTTTCAGCTTGGAAAATGAAGAGACTGATGAATGTTATAAGAAAAGGAACGCTTTCTACTTTGGATGAACAGATACAAGACACGTCGGCTCATGAAGATGATAACGCCACACAGATACGAAGTGAATTCGAAGCAAAACTTGCAGCGAGGAAGATTTTCCAGAATGTTGCTGAGCCTGGATCCAGGTATAGTTATACACACGACCTTATGAGTTATAAACAACTTTGAATTTATGTTTCTTAAGATCAAGATAAAAAAAACAGAGGATTTTTTTTTGTTTGGGATCTTAGGTACATATATATGGAAGACTTCATGCGTTTTCTGTCTGAAGATGAGTCTGAAAGAGCCACGAGTCTCTTTGAAGAAGCTTCTGAGAGTCACAAAATCAGCAAATCTTGTCTGAAGAATTGGGTGGTAAGTGTTTGTTTTTAAATGAAATCTCAAAAAGCTTTCTTTCGTATGACAACGATGCTAAATTCTTAAATCTTTCTTTAGGTTAATGCCTTTAGAGAACGAAGAGCACTAGCATTAACTTTAAACGATACAAAGACAGCAGTGAACAGGCTTCATAGAATCGTTGATGTATTGGTCAGCATTGTGATCATAATCATCTGGCTTCTCATCCTCGGAATCGCTACAACTAAGTTCTTGCTTGTGTTAAGCTCTCAGCTTCTTCTTGTAGTCTTCGTGTTTGGAAATTCATGCAAAACCATCTTTGAAGCTGTCATCTTCGTCTTCGTTATGCATCCATTTGATGTCGGTGACCGTTGTGAAATAGACGGTGTCCAGGTTTGTTCCTTAAAACTCTGTTTCTGCATTTACATAACTCAATACAGACTTAAGTATAGAGCTAATCCTCTGTTTTTTGGTATGTTTAGATGATTGTGGAAGAGATGAACATTTTGACTACTGTCTTTCTTAGATTTGATAATCAGAAGATTGTATATCCGAACAGTCTTCTCGGAACAAAACCTATCGCTAACTATTACCGCAGTCCCGATATGCAAGATGCCATTGAGTTCTTTGTCCATATAGCAACTCCACCTGAAAAGACAACTGCCCTGAAACAGAGGATACTCAGGTTAGATGCTAAAGCCCTAAACCTTAATCCTAAAACTTTGAAAAAACATTGCCTAATATAAATCATATTCTATGGTTTTTCTTGTTTATGCAGCTATGTAGATAACAAGAAGGATCATTGGCATCCATCGCCGATGATTGTGTTTAGAGATATGTGTGGATTAAACAGTGTGAAGATTGCAATGTGGCCAACACATAAGATGAATCATCAAGATATGGGAGAGAGATTTGTAAGGAGAGGTCAATTACTTGAAGAGATTGGTAAATTATGCAGAGAATTAGATATCGAATATCGGTTATATCCTCTTAACATCAACATCAAAAGCATTCCTCCTGCTACTTCCATTACTTCTGATCGTATTCCTCCTAGCTGGAATCAACAACGCAGTGCTTGAAGATTGGAAAATTTTGAGTTTTGTACTTGTAGAGAGTGAGAAAGAGAGATTTTTTTCTTCTTACTTCTCATTTTCTTCTTACTTGAGGATTCTTCATTTTCATTGTGTTTTTGTGTATATCTATGTTTGAGTTGTTATAGCCCATGAAATAAAAAGCTTACGGCATTAGAGTTTTGATTCTATAAGCTTTTGTGTCTTTTGAAGTGGCTTGAAGATCAACAATGAACGAAAATAAACTTAGTGACAGTTAAGAGTAGTCAATTGTGTATACTCGAAGCGGTGTCGTTTGGTCATAAGCAAAACTTTGCGGGGCGACGTCGTTTAGTCAACAAATAACACTAAATACAAGCGACGTCGTTTAGTCATATACAGTACTTTATATGCGACCGACGTCGTTTTATCACACATAACCTTGAAGTCATCTTCTGCTGCTGCTCAATATTTTCTGGAAATTTGAAATCTTCGTTTCTCGCGCCGACATTGAAATCAGCGAGAGAGGTAACGATCCTTGAAACCTCTTGTGGTTTCTCTCAAATTTGTATCTGATTCTTCTTCGATTATCGATTTTTGCGATCATTCGCTGGTTTTATTGGTGATCTTCTTCAGGTCCCGTCAGATCGGTTAGCCTAATCGCCGTTTGGTGTTCTTCCTAGCTCTCTGCGACGCGTTCTCTCTGGAAATCGCAGGTCATATTCTTCAATTTGCTTCTTAGATCTTCACATTGATGCTTTGAATCGTTTGCAGACCTAAGTTCTTTCCAATTTCCACGTTTTCTCTCCGATTTATGTAGAAACTCTAGTCGGCATCTAACTGTTGCGTTGAGTTGATCGTTGTGATGTAGAAACCCTAATTTCGGTTCCTATTCAAGTCGATCAGTTTGCACATCCTCATAATCGCCACTGTAATCGCTATGTTTATTTGCTGATCTCCGGAATCTGTGTAGTTTATGCCTAATTTCTAGGGTTCCGTTTTTGAAAATCGTTTTTATGTCTCCTCATCACTGCTAACTACTGAAGTTCGACAGATTTTATTTCTTACATTGTATTTCCATCAACCTGTTATACCAATTTGTGTTTTCAATTTAACAATTTTCAGTCGTTAATCAAAATCTATGTTGGAAATACTATTTTATTGGTGATCTCAGCGAGTTTAGTTCTATGGAGAATGTAAGTTTCAGTTAGAGCATGGTTCTTCATCTCGTTTGATATGAATTTAATTTGCAGGTGTGTAGCAGCTTGAGATACTTATATTAAAGGTTGACATGAGATGCAATGCGTGCTGGAGGGATTTGGAGGGCCGGGCCATTTCCACCACATGCGGTCACCTATTATGTATCCAATTTACATTTTCTACCTTTTTTTGTGTACCTGTTTGCCACCTTTAGCTACACTTTTGAGCTTGAATAAGATGACCTTAACACCATGAGAAGGTACTGAAGATGCCACCAAGATTCTCAGTAATGATGGGGCATGTCCCATTTGTGATCAAGTACTCTCCAAGAGGTAAAACTTCCTTAATTTACATGCCTAGCTTCAGTTTAGCCTTTGTCACCTTATTTTTTACTTGACGGTTTGTCTTTATCTTTCCATCTTAGTCTAATGAAACCTGTGGATATCAATCCAAATGAGGAATGGATAAATGTAAGTAGTTGAGCTGGAGTAAGCAAGGATACTATAGCTTTTTTTCTTTCCAGTTTTTCAATATTCCCATCTTACATCTCCTCATTGCTTACCTTTGTTATCAGATGGCGATGGCTGGAATTTCTCCACAAATACGTATCCTTTTCACTCTTGGTCGATCTTTTCAGCTGCAATTATATTCTTCTGCAGAAAAATGTCCCTCTGTCAGTTGAAATAAAGCTCAAGTGCTATATAACTTTCTCCAGAAACTCAAAGTGTCTTCCGTGTTTGTAAAATTTAGTAAACAAACAAGTGTAAGATTCAATGAACCTCGGGATTTCCTTAATTGAATTCCAGTGATGAAGAGTGCATACCGAAGTGTAATGTTTTACATTGCCCAAAGGGACTTAGAGATGCAGTACAAGATGAATAGAGTTGTTGCACAGTGTCGTCAGAAATGTGAGGGTATGCAAGCAAATTTTAGCGAGAAAATGGAGCAGGTGCATACAGCATACCAAAAGATGGGGAAAAGGTGTCAAATGATGGAGCAAGAGGTAGAAAACTTGACCAAGGATAAACAAGAGCTCCAAGAGAAGTTCTCTGAGAAATCAAGGTCAGTAATTTAAGATACGTATTTGTTTTCCTGGTTCTGTTTTCTAGCTTAAACTCGACTGTAATAGCAAGCTATCTTAATTGTGTTTAAAATACCAGACAGAAGAGGAAGCTTGATGAGATGTATGACCAGCTAAGAAGTGAGTATGAGTCAGTCAAACGTACAGCCATACAACCAGCAAACAACTTCTACCCGCGGCACCAAGAACCTGACTTTTTCTCAAACCCAGCAGTTAACATGATGGAGAACAGAGAGCCCACTCGCAAAGGTTAATTTAACACTATTTCTGTGCCTTGAGCTTAGTGCTTCTTATGATTCTGAGTCTATTGTTGGTTAAATATCTCCATATCAAGTTGACTTATTTGATGCAGACCGGTCGTTTTACTCTCCTGCAACACCAGGACCTAAAGATGAGATATGGCCAGCAAGACAGAACAGTTCAAACTCGGGTCCATTTGACATCACCAGCGATTCACCCGCTATTCCAACCGACCTTGGAAATAGAAGAGCAGGAGGAGGACATCCTGTATTTGGTGGTGGTGGTGGCACTTCTAATCCCCAATCCACTCTACGGAACCTTATTCTCTCCCCTATTAAACGCTCTCAGCTATCTCGTTCCCGTCCTCAACTATTCACGTAAGCAAAATATAACCTTAAAAATACACCAAATACACATCAGGTACTTGGGTTTGTTAAAAAGAAAAAAAATTGTGTTGCTTCTCTTCTCAGGCTATAGTTTAAGGATCAAGTTTAAGTGTTCTGAACCTGCCTTGGTGGAAGCACTAATAGTCACAACCAGTAAGTGACTCTCATTTTTATAAGCTTTCTGTCTTAGTCAGTAAAATCTGAGGGAAAATCTAGGAAATGTGAAAAAGAAAAACTCTCGTCTATATAAATAATAATGATAAATCATACTTTAGTAGAATCCATATAGTGAAACTACCTTCTATGTGATATAAGACGAAGTAAATATAAGAAGACCAATCTGTTGAAAGAAAAGAGAAAAGGAAAAAAAAACACAGAGTTAAAAGTAAGCACTTGCGGTGAAGAGTGTGTTATTCATGAGGGCTCAGGTTCTCTTGTTTGGTTCAAAGACGTATTTGATCAGTGACTCTTTAATGGGTAGCATCTCTGGGAACTCTTTGCTTAGTTTAGCCCCATCCATTTCATTGTTGCTTCGAGCAGCAACAATGACCTTTGCTTGTTCTTCCACTGTGAAGTTGGACCATTTAAAACCTGGCTCGATGTAACTCTTGTACATCTCCAGTATCTCATTGTGGCTCACCACCCCTGGGTTGGTGAAGTTCCATATCCCTCTTAGGTTTCTCTTTGCCATCTCGATAGAGATCGGGAGAAGCTCGTCTAGTATGGTCATGCTGTTTGGGATGTTCACCACTTTGTTGTAGCGCGAGATCTTTGTGATGAAGTTTCGTGGGTTATTTAGGTCTGATGAGATCGGCATCCGCACTCTTAAGGTACACACGTTGTCAAATTCTCTCAAGAGTTCCTCAACCTGGTGAAAACAGAGCAATTATGAACAAAGACACTTGTGGTTTTTGAGAATGTTGATAAGGTATACAATTTTACCATGGCTTTGGTTTTCGAGTAGAAAGAACCAGCAAAATTAGGCTTGTCTTCTTCCTTGAAACCTATACCCGAACCCTCAGGATGTGCAGCGTCATACTCAAATATGCAACCTGTGGCGAAATTCATCATCAAGAGATCATTCTCTCTGCAAACATCAGCTAGAGTCAAAGTACCAGCGACATTGACACAAATGGTCTCTGGTTTGTGAGATTCACACCAGTCAACATTGGGTCTGCCAGTTAAACCAGCAGCATTAAACACATGAGTAGGTTTGACGCTACGAATATCCGCCACAAGAGAAGCTCTATCCTCCAAACGCCCTTTCCCATACTCATATGTAATCTCTTGCTTCTCACATAGTTTCCCTAACAGACCACCAATCCAACCAGTCTTACCATAGATCAAAAACTTCAACAACGCTTTGTCGCCCAAACCACCACTCTTAGGTGTTACAACCGTAAATGTCTGGGCTGTGTTGCTTGACGCGTCTTTCTTCTCACCAGAGCCATCAGAAAGTCTTCCACCGGGCATCATAAGCATTCTCGGATGAGGAAGCAAAGCTCCAGAAACATCACCCCACCACTCAGGATGCTGAGTGTACCATTCCATTGTCTTCTTCAATCCATCTTCCCACCCGGTTCGCTCTTGCCATCCCAAATTCTTCAGTTTCTGATCATCAAGGAAGTACCTTTGATCGTTAAAAGGTCGATTCTCCACAAACTGAATGCTTGAGTCAGGGTCTTTCCCGAAAAGCTTGCAGATGTCTCTAGCCACATCAATTACTCTCCTTTCTCTCTTTGTCCCGATATTATAAACGTGACCAACTTCTCCTTTGTGAAGAACAACCTCAAACGCCTCAGCAACGTCTTCGCAGAATAAGTAACTCCTGACATTAGATCCATCTCCGTGGATCGGAAGCGGCTTCCCACTCATAGCCAACAAGATAAACTTAGGAATCAGTTTTTCAGGAAACTGGTTAGGCCCATAAACATTATTCCCACGAGTTGTAATAACCGGCAATCCATATGATCTACCATAAGCCATAACAAGCATCTCAGCACCAGCCTTAGTAGCTGAGTAAGGATTTGTAGGTAACAGCTGAGAAGCTTCATGGTTTCCTACAGCAGCATCCTCATCGGTTTCTCCATAGACTTCATCGGTACTCACATGGATAAACCTCCTGATCTGTCCTGTTACTTTACAGGCTTCCAAAAGAACATGTGTACCATAAATATTGTTCTTGGTAAACTCAAAGCTATTACCAAAAGAGTTATCAACATGAGTTTGAGCAGCAAAATGCATAATGGTATCGATGTTTTCGGTTATGAGAAGGTAGTTAACAAGATCATCACTCGCGATATCTCCTTTCACAAACTTGAAATTTGGAGAAGAAAATGAAGGATCGAGATTCTTCAGATCTGAACAGTAATCAAGCTTGTCAAGCACAACGATCTTGTAATCGGGATAGCTACGGATTAATCTGTTGGCAACATGAGAAGCAATGAATCCAGCAGCTCCAGTAATGAGAATGTTCTTAGGCTTATATGAAGTATCCATTTTTTTAAAATCTGTAACAAAATTCAGAAACGGATCATATTATAAGGAAATCAGAAGAAAGAGCAGATCCAGATCCAATTCATTAGCAGATCTTAAACGAACAAAATGATCAACTTTTCATATGGGATCATAAAAAGACAACAGAGAAGATCAATAATCGTAACTTCACGTGTGCAACATTTTCACAAAATTAGCTTAGAAAAAGCATTATAGAAACAAAAAGAGAGAAACATTTTCACGTACCGACACAATTCAGGTTAGGATCAGATAACACAAGAAGAAGATCTTAAGAAAAGAGAAAGAGAGAGCGAAAAAGAAAATCAAAAGAAAGAAGAGAACAGAGGAAGAAGAAGAAGAAGAAGAAGAAGAAGAAGAGAAGAGGGAATCTACGGTCTACGGAGCGTTCTCTAACACTGCGTCTCTTATATTCTGAGACAGTTACGGAGAACCGTAGGAGCAAAAAGACGAATTTACCCTTAGTTGTCTTAGATATTACGGATTTCACGTGAGCCCTACCGAGTAGCGTCCGACATTAAAAACTTGATGTCTTTTTCTTATTCTTTTTATGTTTTGTTTTTCAACATAAATGGCTATACTAAAATAGGAAATTCTGAAAATTAAAGATAATGAAATCTTGATTAGTAATTAACTATTTATATAAAGAGAAGATTGTTTTCCAAATTATAGTCCCTGACAGAAATTAATATAAAAATTGTTATCTTTAAGTACAAAATCTGATTTTCTGTAATTAGTAGGATAATCTTGGCATTTAATTAAAATCCATAATTTGTTAATGATGTAACGTACGTAAATCAGTTCAAATTTAAAAGTCCATTCGTTTCAAAATATAAAATTTAATAGTACTTGATTAAAAAGAAAACGACATGTCAACCTGGGATTAAACATCAGTTCAACAAAAAAAAATATCCTGAGATTAAACATAACGGATCATTCAATACAGATACTTAACGTCACCGTCACGTAACAGAATAAAGAAGATTTGCTTCCTTTTTAATTAATCAAACTTTTTTTTTTTGTCAGATGATACATCTAGATATATTTTGATCTAATAAACTGTAATATTTGGGACTCGAACCCCATATTTGGTGTAGAAGTCTTTCAACTCTTAACCAATAGATCAAAGGTGCTTCCACTAATTAATAAAACTAAGTAGAACAATAATACACTTTTTCAAGCTTCTTAATGAAAAAAAAAAAAAACTGAAATTTGTTAATAGTAGTAAATGAACTCCCATTACCTATCCTTTATGGGCTGAGTTCGGGCCCATATAATCGTTTCCTTAAATTGGCGGGTAAATTATAAACATTTCAATGCGCCAAAAATTCGAAGTTAAGCAGAGAGTCTAGAGGTCAAGAGGCATTCCTTTCTTTCTTTGGCAAGTTTTCATTTTGCCATCTAAAGTTTTCTTATTTTCGTAGCCTTTGAATGAAATTTCCTAATTATAAATGTGCAAAGGAGTTGTTTACGGACGAGGAAAATCTAAGGACCAATGCCCCTTTTTTTAACTTCCACAATCCTCGGCCTAATGTTTGTCTATATTAGCCAATCAAAGACCAAATTTTCCAATAAACAAAGAGATTACTCATTTTTATAGAACAAAGCGTAATGGGACCGATCAAGAAGTTTAAGAAGTATATCATCACAACAATATTCTTCTCTTCAATGAACTACGCTTATGGAAAATTTAAAGATTATGGAGCCAACAAGATAACCGAAACAATCACCGGGACTGACCCGAAATCAGATTAATCCAGGTGATCTCGTTCTGGGGAGTTTACAACTGAAAGTCTTCACTATATTATTGCAAAGTTGTTCAAATCAGAGCCTGACTGAATAATACTTACATAAAAACTAAAGACACCAGAATCACCTGGTGGTTGAGTTGTGGTTAAAGTTCTGTCTGAAATGTTGTTTGTTGAGTTGTCTATGATGCTGCGCCGTAACTAACTGTTCCTATGTTTCGGTGGGCTGCTACTGCAACCGCTGCAGCTCCAGCTGGACCAAACTGTGATTGTGCCTGCAACAACTTAGCATCAATGGCCATATGTGTTTCGTTGTTGCTTACTTGATCCAACTTGGGGAGCTGTGATTGGAAATAAGGGTTTGGGTGGTTCATAATCTCTGTTTGGTTAGTTGGTGTAGCTGGCGGCACGGTTGGGCTGAATTGGTGGACAGAATTTTTCTGGTTTGGCTGAAATGAAGAAGCTTCTACATTGCGGTTCTCTGGGTTCGTCATGGTGTTTGATCGGAAGTAGCAGTGAGGAGATGATACCGCACTTCTGAAATAAGCTTCTTTGAGGTTCCTACCATTCTCATTAGAAACAGAGGATTCTACAACACGACTTGGTCTACCTGTAAAACCACGGCGAAATATTGGTCAGAGCTTCTAAATGTTAGGACATATATTTGGTGATGTGATCGAGATTTTACCTGATGGTGGTACTCTTGGTGGAGGTCCTAAAGATTTAGTTGGATATGCAGAAGTTGATGGATGTCCTGCAGAAATAACTCCATTTCTTGAAGGCTCGAAAGAAACACGTCTACTCTCTGTTGCACCCAAGTTGGGTTGAGTGGTGGAATGGACTACAGTTGAGTGAACCGTACACCTGTGGAGAACAATCATACCATTAGAAGAGAAGAGGATAGATGAAAGTTTACTTAGAGGCTTCACAAATGCTATGCAGCAACAGAAGGAAGAACAAGAGTTTTCTCCACAGTTGACAAGCATGGAATGAGAAAACATACCGAGGAAGTGATGCATGTTTCCTCTCGAGAGGTATGACCGGCCCATTTCTGCTGCTATTTTCCTCTAAGTAAGTGAACTGCTGTCTAAGATGTCCAATGGCACTGCAAGTGAAAAAAGTCAAAACATGGATGAAAAGCCAGAAGCAGGCAATTTGAAATAAATCAAAGAAAGAAAGAAATGAAGAATGTTTAATTTGACAAATAATAGTCAAACTTAGGAAGAAATTTAAACCTGGGATATACAAAATTAGATCCTTCAGATCCGCTCATATAGTCCTTGAGCAACTGAGGATGGTACTCTAGTATTTCTCTGTATATTAGTTCTCTAATGTCGTCCTTTGTCAACCTTCGTCTCTCAAATTCAAACTCCATCTTCGAGATTGGCTGACTCGAAGGTTCTCTTTCAACCTTAGAAAGACCCTTGAAGTAAGGATCAGCCAATGCCTATCGAAGAACAAAAAGAAAAGCAAAGTAAGCATAAATACACACAAGAAGCAAGACAGCTTTTCAATGAGGAGGGAACAAGAATCTAATTAAAAAAAAAAACAAGTGAAAATGACAGGAGAGAGACCTCTGCAGCAGTCGGTCTATCTTTTGGATCGAAAGCCAACAGCCTCTGCAAAAGACGGAGTGCCAAAGGATCTGCTTTGGAGAATTTTTGTGAGAAGGTGACAGGATTTTTCTTCCTCATTTCGGTCAAGTATTTTCTAGCTTTATCATTTCGAACCTACATCAGAGAAATAGATTTTTAGCTGTACAGTTCAATATATATACATATATGTAGCACATAAATGTGAAGCAGACAAAGGAATCGTACTCCAGAAATTGTTTCTGATTTTGGTGTGCCAAGAAGATCAGTAATCAACTCCAATTGATGGACAACACTTTTCCCCGGAAACAGTGGCTTCCCTGTTAGTATCTCTGCAAAGATGCACCCAATGCTCCAAATGTCGATAGCTGGAGTATACTGCAAAAAAATATTAACTATAAATCAGACTATGAACCAAAAATATTTCCATAAATATAAAGTTGCAGATGCAAAAGAAACCACTCAATGAACATAACCTGATACAAGGTTACCTGATTCACAGGTTTTCAACTTCCGGGAGAGTTCAAAGTCATCCCTGAACAAGAATTATTTTAATATCCCACCGGGGAACAACTCTATACTCATCAAGCAACATCAAATATCAACTATATCTTTTAACACTATTTTGTAGATATTCTACACCAAACACTATTCTGTACATAAGAAATAAAGCACAGACAACAACAGAAGACAACTAGTGTGCGTAGAAACAAGTGTCTAAGTCCACAGCAGCACATACCTTCGTAAAGAATGATCCACAGAGCTCAGGTGCTCTGTACCATCTTGTGGCAACATAGTCCTGCATTGTGATTAAATGAAGCAAAAGGGAAAAGTCAAGCATACAAAATTGGAGACAGTAACAAACACAGAATTTAACAGTTAACAAACAAAAGGTGTCCACGAGGCTACACACCGTCCAAAAGACTGTTGTAGGCGTATCATTGAATGATGCTCTAGCCAATCCAAAGTCACAAACTTTCAACTTGCAGTTTGCATTAGCAAGTATGTTCTTTGGCTTAAGATCACGATGATAAACATTAGCTGCACCCATATAAAGAAAAACTAAGTTAGATACAACCAGAGAAATAAGAAAAGCATGCTGCTGCCAATCTCAGGTCAGAAGCAATGAAACGAATTGCACCTGTATGCATAAACTTTAAGGCACGAAGCATCTGATAGAGGAAAAACTGGTGATGTTCACGAGTCAAATCATCATTAGCTTTAATAACTTGATGAAGATCAGATTCCATAAGCTCAAACACAACATAAATATCTTTAAACTCTCTTTTAGAAGGAGGCAACATGATGCTTTTGATTTCCACTATATCTGGATGCCTTAGAAGCCGAAGAAGCTTCACCTCACGAAGAATACGAAGCGCATCAGAGATATGTTCAAAGACATCATTAATCTTCTTAATAGCAACTTTCTCTCCAGTATGTGTATCAATAGCTGCACACACAACTCCATAGCTTCCTTTACCAATAACTTCAAGAATCCGATATCTGTTTGCATCACCATACTCTGTGAAAAACTCCATCTCTTTCGTGTCCTGATTAATCACAAAATTAGAGAGAACATATAAATTTTTTTTAAGAATACAGAAGAAGATGACATTGTGCTCATGCAACTAAAGTTTGTAAGTTTATAAATCAAAAGATACTCAGAAACCTTATTCCAATTGAAAAAGGAAATATATTTTCTTGTAGAATTGGAAAAGGAAAGACTTTTTATGTTCTCTCTATTTCTGACATTTTAAGCCAAAGTAAAATGATTTGTCAAAAATATATATATAATTAAGAGCGAGAGATTTATTAACCTTCTTCACTTGATTTTGTTGCATCATCTTCAAAGTTATCAACTTGAATCTTGCTTAATTTATTCAACGAACACAAAAGACGAAAATTGGAAAAACCCAATCGACACGAACAACGGGGAAACTCAAACCTATGAATTTTTCTCAGAAATCACGAGAACGATTCAAAAAAATGGCAACTCTTTGAATCTCAGATAGCAAAAAAAGTCCAGAAATCAAAATCTCGATTGGGTTATTGAAAAACAAAACCCTAGATTCGTAAAACTCCCAAAACCAGACGAACTGTTTCAAGCCCAGTCTGTGAAGAAAAAGAAGAAGAAGAAGAAGAAGAAGAAGAAGAAGAGCAAAACCTAGATCCAGCGATCGAAGAAGAAGAAGAAGACGAGAGAGAGAATTTAAAATTACCGATTTTGAATTTCTCTTTTGTTTTCTAAATTTTGAATTAAAAATAATTTCTAATTCTAGCAATTCTCGTGGTACTTATTGCGTACGGGTGACAAATCCCAGATGAGTGGCATTTTCGTTATTACTGACAAACTCTAAGGGTAATGTTTTTATTCATTTCCACACTGTTGACGACCTTTTTGAAAAATGACTCATTGGTTAAGGCACCTGTTGCTGGATTTGGACCGTTTATTGTTTTCTCTGGTTCCGATTTTGACCCCTATCTGAAATTTTAATTTTGATTGTAGCCACTCTTTTCCCAAGTGGTCAATTTTACCCCACGTGAGCGTATTTCTCGTACCATTTGGAAGGAATATATTTACATTATCTACTCTATTTTCTAATGATAATCACTTAATAAAACAAATAATTTTCCGATTTTTTTATTTAAAATATTTGTATCGAGTGACTTTATGAAGGAATAATTCCCATCCAATTGACTAATTCATTCATATGCAAACACATATTTTACAAGATATTGGTCTCAGATCTTTTAATTTAATTTATAAAGACGATATAACATATTAGGACAAAAATACCATCATTGATAACATTTATTCTATATAATTAATCCAAGATTGAGAAAATGATCCTCCTAGTACCAAGTGTCAAGTTGTGGTTGGCTTGATATTTGATTATCAATTTTCTATATTTGTGATGATCAAGGAAAAATCAAGAGAAAAAAGATTGCAATTCTCGTTGGTATGTCTTAGTCTTGCTAGAGAAAAATAAACAAAAATAAAACGAGTAAATAACTTTGCAATTCGTGTGAAACTGAGGAGGTATTGATATTATTATTCACACGACAATTTACACAAATTGGCGTTTGTATTTATTGAAAAGACTCGCATTTAGTGTCTGGCTCATATTAAAAGTTTATCACAAGGGGGCAATCAAAAAAAAAAGTTAAGATTATTTATTAAAATAGATTTAATATTGAAAAGAAAATCCAACATCTTGTTTGTTATATGTGAGGCATTCAAAGATACGAGTGAGTTGCAAAGTTGGTCCATTACCTAAAGCATGAAAATGACAGTTCCGCCTATATAAAATATATTTCATTCGTTTTAAAATATAAGATATTTTAGATAAATTTTTTTATTTTAAAATATTAGATGTTAACCAGATTATACAATTTTTAGTCATTTAATTATAAAAGTTTATGATCAAACAATTTTTTGTCAATTACAAGACAATTTTTTAAATAAAATTAATACTTTCTTTAAGTTTTTGATTAAATTTTTTCTCCAAAAATAATATTTTGTATTTTAAAATGTCAAAGTTATTTTTTTAAAAACCATGTTTTTATTTAAAACATCTTACATTTTGAAACATAGTATATTGTTCACTTTTGAATAATAGAAACTCGATTCATAAGCCGGGAAATATTATAATTTGTATATAAAATAAGTATAGAGGATTCTAGAGTTTTATTTTTTGAAACTTCTTTTGTAAACACTTATCTTTTAAATTGGGTTACCAATTGTGGAATGCTCTTCTAATTAATGTATGGTTGGAAAAAAAAATAAGTGTATGAGCATGTGTCAAATAAGTGACTATATTTTAAGCTGAGATAACTAAAACTGATCGTAACCAAGTGGTGGTGGTGGTTTAGTGGTTTCCATTTGATGATGAGGTATTACCATATAGATATAGGTTAGCGATCAATACTCTTTAAACATGAAATTATCTAAATCACTCTCTTTTAGCTAGTCGAAATGGTGTCATGCTTTCGGCCCATTAGAAAACTCGATGAGTAGGCTATTCGAAGGTTACATTTACCTTCGGAAATTAATCAGGTGTTAAAAGCCTGGATCACCCTTAATTATTATTATATAAGAAAACTAAAGTTAAAACCCATAAATTTACTATCTTTTTAACTAAGTTGAGCCTTTTATAATATTATCAAAATAGGATCAGCAAAAGATTAATGTCTCTGATTGGTAACACTGCATAATTACTTAATAGTATCATTGTATAATGAAAATTTGCATAATGAAAAATTGCAGAATAAAAATTTGTACGATTGGATAAATTTTTCAAAATGACGGAATAGAATAAATTACTAAATGCATGATTATTTACATAATGACTTTTTACTTGTAATTTTTAGGCAAAAAATAAATCTTTTTTTTTTGCATCATTAGACAATTTTTTGTAATTGGTAAAATAGTTGCATAATTACATTAGAAAAAACAATACACTGCAAGTTACCAATGAAGCCAATATCAATAATGATCCTATCTATTTAGACCAGGCTAATGATTCTTTACCAAAAAAAAAAAAATATATATATAATCATCATATATCACATTATTTGTTAAATAATTATTACGCTACTAGTTTTTCTGATTTTTAACAATAATATAAGGATTGAGAAAGAAAATGCATGAATCCCAATTTCAACCGAGGGGCCTCAATGATATTACCATTTATCACATGAATCATGCTTTTGTATATTATTAGAGTTTTAACTGGAAGATCCAAAATATCTCGACCAAGCATATTTATTTTATTTAGAAATTTCTTAAAATAGCACTAAAAGAAGTTTTGGTGTCAAATTTAGCATCATTTTCATTTATGCCAAAAATGATTTTTATAAAGGACAATAATTTAATTTTTTGGTTTAGATTAAATATTTTAGAATTTAGTATATATAGTTTTTAGGGGATAGGATTTAAGATTTAGAGTATAAGGCTTAGGTTTTAGAGTTTAGGGTTTAATGTTTTATAAACCCTAAACCCTAAATCCTAAACCATAAAAATATGAAATTAATAAATTTATGCTATATAAGAGAATTGCACTTTAATAAAATTTTTATTTAGAACTTTAATAAAAATGTTATTTTGTTCTAAATAAAAAAGTGTGCTAAATTTGGCACAACCACTTTATTTTGTGTTATTTAAGGAAATTACTCTTCTTTATTTGAGTTACATATTATAAAATTATGTGAACCAAAATATAAAGATGGGAAAAAGAAAAGGGTCACTCATAACTTAGGCCTGGACAAAAAATTCGGAACTAAAGAACCAAACCAAATCCGACTCGGAATAGTGGTATCGAATCCGAATCCAAATTCACAAAATATTCGAATGAGTCCTAAACTCATATATTCAAAAAATCAAACCCGAACCGAATTGAGAATCGAATGGGTACCCGATATACCCAAAATATAATTATATACTTAAATATATTAATTATATATATACTTTATATAATCCAATTACCCAAAATATAATTATAAACAAAAAATATCAATTATTTTTAAACCAAAATATCTAAAAACTCCAAAATAACCAAAATATTCGAAAGTTTTTAGTTATATTTGTGATAATTTAACCAAACTTTATTCAAATTAAACAATTTTATTTTTTCCTAATATTTCGGGTACCTGAACCCGGATGAGATCGAACCGAACCCAAACCAAAAATTATAAATAACCGAATGAATCTTAAACCTTTAAACCTGAAAAACATGAAAATTCGAAAGACCGGACGCGAATCCGAACGGATACCCGATAGTCCATGCCTACTCATAACCATAACTAAAAACAAAAGTTTAGCTGTGTATAATTCTATATTATTTTGTGCAAAAGATATAATAATGCTGATTAAAAAAAAGACAATGCATCCATATACTACTAAATAAATCAAAATATACTGTGTAATGTGGTCCAGTGAGAGAGTGAGGAAGTTGCATGTGGTAAAGGGCACACCAAGAAAAGGACTCTCACTTGCTCAACTTGGCCCAAACCATTTAATCTCATTCGTTTCCTCCTCTTTTCCACAAATCATTTAATTTTTTATTTTATTTTTTCATGTTAAAATCATTTTATATTTCCCATTGTAGAAAGTTAGAAACTATGATCTTCACTGAGACTTAAATTCTTGCCTAACTTCCATTTTAATCGGCTGTTTGACTCATTATTTTGGAGTAAATGTAATATTTGTTAGGGATCAAAAGCCATTTTGGTTTAGTTTGTTTCGATACCATTTTAAGACTCCATATTCTATCTTAAAGCAATTTGATTATATATATTTAACTAAGTTTCACGTGAAATTTCATGTATTAAATTAGTTCATGTTGGCTAACTTTATCTGCTTTAAGAAGATAACATAAAAAGAGATGAACACATTGCAAGATTCATGATATACAATTACAATATGCTCTTTACTTTTACCCAAGGGTCATAGCTAATTGCTTAGTCACTGAGGATTTCAATGTAGGAGAAACTGGAGAATCCCCAAAGAACACATCAAACAAAGCAGATGTAACATTACTTGACTCGATAGTTGCATCCACATCTGTTGGCAATCCTCCTGAAGAGACAGAGACCTAACAAAAGAACCAACAAATTATAAGCAAACAGCAATAAAAGACCATGTGTGAGAATTCAATTAGCTAAAGCCTGAAAATATGTGCTTACAAGCATTTTAGAAGGGTTGATCCAAGTCAAGAGTATGACACTTCCTTTGTTGAGAGATCTGTTTTGGAAGATCCCTTGAAATGTAGAGAGAGCGGTTTTATCATCAGAAGATGGAGATTTGATTCGCGGTGAAATGGCTTCATCTAATGCATCCCAAAAGGTTTTACCATCAACATCTCTTACAAGAACAATCTGCAACGATTTCTCTGCTTGAGCTACATCGATGAGAGGAAGAAGACTCAGGAGAGAGAGAGATCAAATGTGAATAAAGAAAGCTATCATCTTTTAGCCTTTCATTACCTTGAAAAATGGAACTAAACAGTGATGAATCTCTTTGGATTTCATCAGCAGATCGCCCTTTCCAAGCACTTAACCCGCACAGGATAGATTCGTTCACATATAAACCCGCAGCATAGACTTTAACACCAATAATAGCAAACTTTTTCTCCCTAAACCCTGAAACAAATTGATGCATTTTCATAGATAAATTAATTGAAGGAAGTCTTAAAGCAAATTTAGAAGCATCTCATCTACACAATATCCCACAGAGATGTATAAAAATAACATTTTTAAAGCTAAAGAGTGCAGATATGGTCAAAAGTCAAAACTAACCAGTTCCAAGCAAAGACAAGGGGCTAGAACAAGCCGGTAATGTCACTGATCTCTGGAACTTCACGCTTGTAGACGTTTCTTCAGAGTACTCATCTGCATTTCCAACTACACAAGCCACACAGTCCAAAATGAAATTGGGTTAAAACTCAAATACATTACAATTTCTTCAAAAAAAAATTATAAAACGATTCCTTGCTAACTCTAACACTGCTTCTTCAAGCTCTAAAAGAAAAGAAACACAAAGATCTTGTCTGTTTAAGCTGTAATGTCTAGATCCCATGATTGGATTAATCCTAAAATTCAAAGCAAAATCAGCTAAAAAGAATTACAAAATCAATTCGTGTTTCTAAAGAAGACGTTCTCTGTTCTCAAACAACAACAAGAAAAGGTTCAAACTTTTACCTGAGGAAGCGGCTGATTTTACGATCCCAGGCGAAATTTCACCACAATGTCGCTTTCTAAGCAATGCGTTGTCTTTTAGAGAAGGAGAAATCGATTGTTTTCGAAGAGAAGAAACATAGTTCCCAGTTTGAAGCACTAAAACTCGATTCAGGGATGCTACAGGAAAATGGTTCCGACAAGAACTGCGTAGAGAGACACACATTGCAGATGAAACCGCTGTAAGAATCCCGTCCATGTCCAAAACTCCGGCGTTAAATCCCAAGTGTTCGACCTTTAGATGAAGAAGAACAAAAAAAAATCACAGATCTTTTTAAATTCACTTGTGGCGTTGGATGTGTAATTAATGAAGAAAACCTGTCGTTTTTAATTTACACGACTCCAGTACATACCGTTTTGGTATAAATAAGTAAAAATACATTAAAAGGTAAAAAACTTGATGTCGTTTGGGGTGTTCAATAACCAACTGCGTGTCGTTTTAAGTTCACAGCCGCCGTCGTCTTCGGCCTTTAGCTGCTTCTTCTGACGAGATTCGCTTCTCTGAGAGAGCGTGATAGAGAGAGATGAGAGTGTTGAGTTATCTGAAGCAATGGCGTGGAACAGCAAAAGAAGCCTTCGCTCATGTATCAGTCGTAGCAAAGTTTCTCTGCTTGCTTCATGTCACCGATCGTTACATAATCTCCTCAACTCACGTCTGTAATTGTCATAGCCTAAGAAAAATTTAATCTTTTATTGTTTTTTCTTTCATCTTCTCCGAGAAATCTGATTCCAGTTATAATTGGGGTTTTAGGTTCAAGGTCCTAGCATGCTTCCGACGCTTAATCTAACCGGCGATGTTATTTTGACGGAACATTTATCACACCGGTTTGGTAAAATTGGGCTCGGTGACGTTGTATTGGTTCGATCTACGAGAGACCCAAAAAGGATGGTGACAAAGCGAATATTGGGTTTAGAAGGCCAGAGACTCACTTTTTCGGCTGACCCATTGGTCGGTGATAGCTCTGTCAGTGTTGTGGTATGAACATTGTCCAATCTCTCCATTAAAAATTCCGTCTTTGGTTGCATTTGGTAAAAAGAATGATGAAATTTGCAAATTTCTAGGGTTTAGGGTTTATATGTGTATTATTATTGATAATGTGGGATGGTCTAGAAGGTGAGGCATTGCTAGAAACTGGTTTCGATTTAAGTTGATTTCAGAGTAGTTAGGGCTTAAGGTTTTATAAGATGGAATGTGCAATTTCTAGGGTTTAGGGTTTATCTGTGTATAATTGATGATTTGGGATGGTCTAGAATACGAAGCATTGTTGATTACTAGTTTCGATGAAATTCGATTTCAGAGTAGTTATAGCATTTAAGGTTTTATGTAAAACAAGATGGAATTTGCATTCTTTTCTAGGGTTTAGGGTTTATCTGTGTATGATTGATGATTTGGGATGGTCTAGAATGTGAATCATTGCTGCTTACTCGTTTTGATTGAATTCGATATCTGAGTAGTTATAGCATTTAGGCTTTTTGCTGTCTTATATCTCTACACTGTGACCAACCTCGGATTCTGCAGCACCGAAGCTCGTCTGATTTTAGGTTTTGTGCTTGATTATTCAATAGGTTCCAAAAGGTCATGTTTGGATTCAGGGAGATAACTTGTATGCTTCGACTGATTCACGTCATTTTGGACCTGTACCTTACAATCTCATTGAAGGAAAAGCTCTTCTGCGGGTATCTCTTTTTAATCTGACATTCTTTACTCAATTTTGCTTGCTATGAAACAGTGACAATAATCTTCTCAGTAACTATCTGTTTGCTTCTCTAGGTCTGGCCACCAGAATGCTTTGGGTCATTGAGATGATGATCATATACATATACATATCCGGATGATTCTCTACGGTATCGGTTTCTTCCGCAGAAAGATGCCTCAAGAGATTACTCCAACAATCTTATTGCACTGTTTGTTCGTAGTCATGCGAGTAATATATCATTCAAATTTCGATAAGATCATGAAAATGCATTTTTGCCATGTCTCCTTGTTGGCACTATTAGATCAAAGCCTTGGACCTGACATTGTTCTTAATACCTGAAACTATATCTAATGTTAAGATTTTGTAAGATCGAAACAGTTGGTGCCTTTTGGGATGAGAATTATGGTTGGACACAAAGTTTTAAATGTTTTGTTTGACTCATTTGGAGACTGAAGCCAAAGATTAAATAGAGAAAACTGGTTCTATTTATGCGTTTTCATCACCTAATAAAACCGGTTAACCGGTCTTTTTAACCAATATTGTTTATAACTGTCCATTTTGTGACACAATAGAAGAACAGAGGGACTACATAGACAATAAAATAAGTAGTATAGGGTTAGGGGTAAAATTGACAATTCGAAACACTGTAGGTCATCTCCGTGTGCTTGCTTATAAATAAACATCGCCGCAATTAGGTTTAATCTAAGTGCCTTTGAGAGATCAGAGCAGCAACAACAATGCTGTTCTTGTTCCGTTGCGGGCATAAATCGAAACCCATTTATCTTTTCTCTCTTTCCTCTTGCAAGTAATCTTCATTATTGCAAATCGGAAGAAAAGATCTCACATTTCTTTGATATCAAGAACAAACCTCTTAGTATCGTTATTATATATTTCTGATTGTTATGAATTAGTGATTCGGCCGATCCAAATGGGTTCTTGCATCTTATGCTAGCTCCCAATTTCACCCGGCCAAGATTTTAACTCAAATGTTATGGAGCAGTGTTTCTATCAATGATTTTTTACAAGTTTATTTTGTCATGTCTCAAATCATAGAGTCTGCCCTAAATTTATGTTCGTCTTTTATTCAATTTTGGTCTTATTAGAACAGAGAACTAATTACGAAATATTTACTTTTCTGTTCTGTTGGAGTTGCTAAACAATCAAAGTTGTAACTTTTGGTGTCTGAGTTAATAATCTTGTAGCATCCGCGATGTGTATAAAGCTCTTGACTTATGCCTCTTCTTCCTTTTCTTATTTTGTTTATGGCTAAGGAATTATAAAGTATATCAATCGATTCTATTTTGAAAGAAAGGCAGAGGGAATGATATATTACAAAATGTTGGATTATGGTTCAAAGTTCTGTTACTGTTTCCTAATCTGGTCAAAACTCAAATTTATCATCCGTAGAATTATGAAATGGAATACAAACAGAAAAATTTCACTAGATGTTGTCAAATTAGCATTTAATATTAATAAGTTATAAAATACCAAGAAAAAGAAAAAAAATCTTTAATTTAATCTGACCAATCAAAATGGTATAAAAATCCATGTCGATCGTTTATATATAAAACTTAAAAGAAGTATCAATTACTCAAATGAAATGTGACCTTTAAATATAAAATAGAAAGTGTTTTACTGTTCGGCCGAAACAATATTAGTTAAATAGCTGAATTAGTTATAATTCTGCTTAATCATATATCATGTCACGCGATTTTACCAAAAATTTTTTTTGGTTTTACTGATAATGATGTTTTTGTTTTTTCATTATAAGTGTAAAAAAATTTATATCCAAAACATAGCATAAAACTTCAAATTTTTTTTTTTTTTTTTTT
>VBRH01000412.1:12450-26456 GCA_014578085.1 Cardamine resedifolia | reverse complement strand
TTTTTTTTTTTTTTATAAACCACACTATAAGTCAGTTACTTTGTAATTTAGTAACAATAGTGGAGGATTCAGTTTCATCAGAAAAATCATATATAAAATTAATGTAAAAACTCGACAGAATCAAAATATCTAGAAGATGAAATTAAAATACTAAGAAAAATATATATATAGAGAGAATAGGTCTTCCAAGTAGACATGACTAAAAACAAACTGTAATACCGTAATCATACGGTTTATTAACCGTTAAAATGTATTAGCTATGATGGTTCATAAGTTTATTAATAAAGCTCAAGGTAAAATATAATTAGATAGCTACATTGTTTTGAAAACGAGGAAAAACAAGATCTTCTTCTTCTTTTTCTTGAAACATCTTTTTCGTAATCATTTTAAAGGCTTTTTACATAATCTTAACAAAAAAAAAGGAAGAAGAAGGCTTTCTGCATGTTCGCCAGCAGCATCTGGAAACAAAATTTGTGGGATCCGCTGAGTCAGTAGTTTGTAATCGAGTAACAGTAGTGGAGAAAAAAATTAATGTAGAAACTCTACAGAATCAAGAAATGTAGAAGATGCATGGGAAATACTAAGAAGAAGAAGAAGAAGAAGAAGAAGAAGAAAATGTAGAGAAGACGTGTTACAAGTAGCAAGATAAAGCCGTAATCGTAGTCGCTTGGAGAAATGTGATAATGTTAGATAAAGACAAGTCGATCAAGAGAGTGATTTGGCTTAAATTTTTGTCTGAAGCAACTAAATCAGGTTTGTCTACTTGGCCTCATATTTTGTATATGTTAAGATGTATTATTTTTCACACCTCTAACAAAGCCTATTTTATTTACAGGAGATAAAATGTGGTTAGCCAGCTTTGGAGTATTTGTTATGCAAATATGTTTTCATCTTCATAACAAGTTCCATATGTTCAGTTTTAATGATCTTTATCTAATACAACCACATCTTATTGGACACACAAACTCTCAAGAACGAAGGAGAGACAGAGAGAAACAATTTGTATAGGGTTTTTAGTTGGCTTGACAAGGCAAATCTTGTAATCCGCATACCATATTTGCTGGTACTGCAACATCAATCAATCATCTTCGGATACCTCAGCTTCAGATCTGTGTAAATCCACCGCAGTTGTTATCCATTGAATCTATTCGTAGTCACTTAAGCATAAGGAAAGAAACTTACTTGACATTATGCTTTTGAACAGAGTCCTTGAGAAAAATAATATGAACCACTTGCATGTGGATTGTGAAACACACTTGCCTGTGAGCGTACAGACTCGTAAAATCCATGTCTCATTACAAAATCTACATCTTATGCATCTACATTGCGTTGTCTGGTTCTTTAAAACGAATATCAATATACAAAATCTAGATATATGCATC
The DNA here is from genome assembly GCA_014578085.1 of Cardamine resedifolia. Classification (NCBI taxonomy): domain Eukaryota; kingdom Viridiplantae; phylum Streptophyta; class Magnoliopsida; order Brassicales; family Brassicaceae; genus Cardamine; species Cardamine resedifolia. The sequence goes on along the minus strand of VBRH01000412.1, from coordinate 25,074 downwards.
AAATATTACGGTTATATCAGATTTTATCCACTGTTTTGTGTACCTGAAAGTCTGTCCTCCCACAACCACGGATGAGTACAACATCTTCTGTAAAAGCCACTCTTGGTTGAGGCTGATCAGCTTCTTCTCCAGTCACATCCTGCTGTATGTCCAGGCGTAGCTCGAGGTATAGATCGAAGACTGGTGTAGAAACACAGTGGTACTCTTGTTTATTTTGTTTTAGACACATTTTGACATAAGTAGTTGAAGACACTCAGAAAATTATTTTCTGGATGGATCTTTGCCATAGTGGTATCAATCGAGCAAAAAGGGTTTCAAGAATTCACCTGACAGGATTTGGAGAATATCTTAAGCTGGGTTTATGAATGGCTAGAGTCTTTTCTATTGAGTATTCTCTTAATAAAGTTCTCTGATCATTTGAATCTTCACAAGCTTCGTGGGTCTGTTAATGTTTTTGTATTTCAATGGAAACTTGTGACCACTTGACCTACACAAAGCCATATCGACAAGGCTTTTGCGAAGCCAAAGGTTGTCTGTCTTCTCCTAGACGGCGGAGGCGGCTGAGGAAATCCGGTGACTGGATGAGGATACGACAATCAGACAATGGTGTATAAGTGGATACACCTTGAAACGTGTCGTAAGATGCAGGAGAAGCTGCTCTGTTTTTTGTCCCTTTCCCTCTCTCTTTTAAAAATTTCGACATGTGGCAGCAGATGAGTTCGTTAATGGACGAGTGGTTTGTTCTCGAAAAGCTCATTTCGATTATATTTATTAACTGAAGTAGTTGAACACGTAAAATATCTTTTCATCCCAAATGTTTCCATCTTCTAATGATCTTATCTAATGCAGCCACATTTTATTTAACAAACGATAATTTGTATTGGCTTCTGATAAGATATAGAACGTAAGATAGAAAGAGAGAACCAAATTGTGCAGGGCTTTCAGATGGCAGAAGGCAAATCTTGTAATCCACATACCATATTTGCTGGCACTGCAACATCAATCATCTTCGGATACGCCAGATTCAGATCTATGTACATCCACGAGCAAAATCGGCGGTTGTTATATCTATTGAATCTATTGAGTGAAACCGCAGTCAGTTAAGCATAAAGGAAATAAACTTACTTGACATAATGGATTTGAATGTTTCTTTATCTTTAGTTAGGCGCGGGTTGTTTTGCATCTCTTCGCCAACTGTACTGACCTGAATTTTAACAGAAAAATGTAAAAGCCATTGTTGTTAATGAATCACATTTTCATTAAACAAGCCAATGTGAATCAATCTGCGTTTTCCATTACCTCGAAACCTTTGTAGTCATGAGCTGGATAGATCAATGTGTCTTTCGGCAACGTAAAAATCTGGTAAGAATATCAACAAAAACGTTTAAACAGAGACCTTGGAAAAATATGAACCTCTTGTTTATGGAGTGTGAAACACTTGCCTGTGAGTGTACAGACTCGTAGAGTTTATCAGAGCTTCCACCCTGAAACACCGAGGAAAACATTATAGATAAGTTAAACCGATGTCTCATTACAAAATCTACATCTTATGCATCAACATTGCCCTTTTTGGTTCTTTATAACCAGTGTCTTAATACAAAATTTACCATCTCATGCATCTACATTGCGTTTTTTTGGTTCTTTATAACAATATCAAAATACAAAGACTAGATAAATCCATCGAAATTGCGGCTTTTGGTTCTTAGAACTAACTAGTCCTCTCTTTTGTGTACCTGAAAGTCCGTCCTCCCACAACCACGGATGAGTACAGCATCCCCGGTAAAAGCCATTCTTGGTTGAGGCTGACCAGCCTCTTCTCCAGTCACATATGTAACACATCCTGCAGTATGTCCAGGCGTAGCACGAACCTGCGACAAAAAATGAAATCGATTATTACTCCTCTTGACTTTCGTTTCTCGTTGGTTTGACATTTATGGTTTCATACCTCGAGGTAAAGATCGCCGATAGACACTTTGTCACCTGGTTCAAGAAACACATCTGCTTCGGCACCACTTGCTTTTGAAATGACGGATTTCACACCCGGGGCCTTTTTCTGTGTAAAGCAAACAAATATCTTTCGATTGTAAACGAAAACTGTGGCAATGTAAGCAATTATATCAACCAAAAAAGAAACAGACCTTAAGAAGTCCAGATCCAGTGACATGATCAGCATGAACATGAGTGTTCATAGCATAGATAAGCTTTAAACCTAACTCATTTATCAGCTTCAAGTCTCTATCAACAGTCTTGTCCACTGGATCAATCAACTGCTCATCATTATAAAACAATACAATTCAACAAATCAGTTAAACAAAGAACAAAAATTTGATCCAAAATTGGTGATCTTTTTCCAAATAAATTCAATCTCATCAAAGTTAACCAATTGCTAATTACACAGACAATCAACCAATACTAAATGATTACAAATTCCCATAATTCCACACAGCACGATCTGGTCATATTCATCATCAGGCAGATCAGAATTAAGAATAAAAACAACGATCAGACACGAAAAAACTCAAAACCCATGTCGAAAAATTGCAACTTTGAAGCAAAAACTTACCAAAGCCGGTTTATCGGGATGAGAAACGTCGGCGAGAAGATAAGTATAGGTGGAAGACTCTTTCTCGAAGAGCTGACGAAAGAGAAGCTTAGAGGAGAAAGAGGAAGACGAAGTCATCGCCGATCGAAGAAATGTTCGAGAAGAAGGAAGAAGACGAGATTTGGAATAAAGGAGGAATTTGGGTTGGAGTAGAAGATGTTGGAGTCGTGTACAATGTATCATCACCATTGTTATCGGCAACGAAATGTGTCGATGTCACAGACGTCTTCAAAAAATAATTGTGGGACCTACTGCACATAATCGAGTAAACAAATTAAAAAAATCCATCTAAGAGAATTGTCTTTATCCCGAGATTCATGAATCTATCTTACCTAAAGATGACTGTCAAGATGTAAGCGCATGAAAATTTTCATGTCGGTATGTAGCCATAATGTAGCCATAATGTTTTTCAAAAGCATTCTTTAGTCAAAGGTAAAGGTTTTGGTTCGAGTTATATCCACATAAACGTGAATATTCTGTTAATTTTGACGGTTCCGTTAAACAGATTGTTTTAACCATTAAACGGAGTTAACAAATAAACGGGTTGTCGGGGTATGGTCACATGAAAACTTCATTTAAGTCTGTAGCCACATGAGTTTTTAAAAACAATATTTAGCCACACGCAAAGTTTGTTTTCGAGTTGTGTGGATATAACTCGAAAACTCTGCATTCAGGTATTCGAGTAGGATTTCCTCGGTCATCGGGCAACATATCGAATTAGATCGGGCATGACATGATTTTCTTCGGGAAAAGGCTCTAAAATAAGTAGAAAACATGATTGCATGAGACAAATCGCTAAATGCCCGAGTAAAAAACATCAATCCTTGAGAAAATTTTATTTTTGCTTAGCATTCTAGTAGGATTTCCTCGGTCATCGAGCAACAGATCGAATTAAATCAGGCATGACATGATTTTCCTCGAATGCCGAGCAAAATAAAATTTCTCGAGCATTGATGTTTTTTACTCGTGCATTTAGCGATTTGTCTCGAGGAATCGTGTTTTCTACTTATTTTAGAGCATTTCCTCGGTCATCGGGCAACATATCGAATTAGATCGGGCATGACATGGAAATCCTACTAGAATGCCGAGCAAAAATAAAATTTCTCAAGGATTGATGTTTTTTACTCGAGCATTTAGCGATTTGTTTCGTGCAATCATGTTTTCTACTTATTTAGAGTTTTTTCCCGAGGAAAATCATATCATGCCCGATCTAATTCGATCTGTTGCATGATGACCGAGGAAATCCTACTCGAATACCCGAATGCCGAGTTTTCGAGTTATATCCACATGCAAAGTTTGTTTTCGAGTTATATCCACATAACGTGTGGATATAACTCGAAAACAAACATTGCGTGTGGCTAAACATTGTTTTTAAAAACTCATGTGGCTACAGACTTAAATGAAAGTTTTCATGTGGCCACACCCCGACGGCCCGTTTATTTGGTAACTCTGTTTAATGGTTAAGACAATCTGTTTAACGACACCGTCAAAGTTAACGGAATATTCACGTTTATGTGGATATAACTCGAAAAAAACTTTACGTGTAGCTAAACAATGCGTTTGAAAAACTTTGTGGCTACATACTGGAAAGTTTTCATGTGGCTACACCACGAGAGTTCGCATTGTCCCCTTAAAGATGATGAAACTTTCGATGTTTTTCACTTTTCTCTATATATCAAATGTTTTATCCTTAGATGTGGGACTTTGAGTTTTAGTATAACCAGGGCTTTTCATTTTATATTGGGCCTAAAATAATGGGCCTAATAAAACGATTGTGTTGCCGACATGTTCATCTGGTCGACCCTATTTTTAAGTCAACGGTCATGATCTTCTACAAGATTCAACGTGCATAAGCGTGGGTTGATGATGGGATTTTCCTTGTAGGTCCATTAAAAATGGGGTTTTGACTTTTGAGTACAATAACTTCATAAATACCAAATATAGTAACACTCGAATTTAACGAATATTTTTTTTCTTACACTACCACAAGTCTACAACCAAACAAAGTAAAAAACAAAAGAATATGGTCGTAAAAATTGTATGGTATAAAATATAAATACGAGTAGTGTAAGATATGAAAAAAAGAGGATTAGTGTGGTAATTACGGTTGAAATTATGAGATAGTATCGTTAGAAAGTCATATTTTTTTTCGGTTTTTGTTAAAGGAGCAAAAAGAAAAAAGAAAAGCTGCACGTGTCGATGTCCTTCGTTGTTGTTTTTTTTTTTTTTGGGAGAAACGTTAAAAAAATTTTATATCTCTTTATCATCCATTTCTAAACCTTCAACTATTTTCTTAGTAAAAAATATCATCAACTATGATCCGCTAATAGATTTAATCCTCCATAAAAAATTTCCGTCTACGGTGATAAAATATTGTTTTCAATGACATAAACGTCGATGCGTTTATATTTTTCATAAAAACAACAAAATTTTTAATATATTATAAAAAATATAACATATTCTGTTCTAAACCCTTTAATTAACCCTGAAAACCCTCAAATCCTAAAACAGTAAAACCTAAAAAATTCCTGAAATGCTCAACTAAAATTACTTTACTGTTTTTTTTTTTTGTATTTGCAGATTTGCAGAAACTGTTAACAAGTTGGACACAACAAACGTTTATGCAAGCGTAAAGCAGTACCAAAACCGCCCAAAAAATCTCAAGGAAGACCAAAACAAAAGCAAAAGACTATGAGTGAAGAAAACTCTATCTCTCAGCTAGCACAATCTTCTCTTCAAAGTTAAAGTAATGTCTACTTAAGAATATTTGTAGTTTCTTATGTTGCAACTCGTGGTATCTCTTAGGACTATTAGTTTTTTTTTTGTTAAACAATATTGCTGGATCTTTATTTTTGTCGGTTTCTTGAAACAAAATATGTTTAACAACTTGAATTGTTGTTTTGTTTTTTTTACAATTTCTAAATACTAAACTAAATCATTTAAAATCCACAAGCACCGAAACCCTAAATTTCCAATTTGAAGTTTTTACTTGCACTTCATATTGTTTTTCATTAAAAATTTTATTGTTTATATGAAAAATACAAATTCATTCACGTTTATGTCATTGAAAACAACATTTTTATCACTATAGATGAAAACTTTTTGTGGAGGGTTAAATCTATTAACGAATCATAGTTGAGTAGAGGGTTAAATCTATTAACGAATCATAGTTGAGTAGAGGGTTAAATCTATTAACGAATCATAGTTGAGTAGATTTTTTATTAAAAAAATAATTGAGAGTTTAAAAATGGACGAAGCCAGAGTTAAAAGATTTTTTCGTTAAAATCCCGGAACGTTAATATGAGAAAAAAAAAAAAAAAAATTAACCCTAGACTATGCCGTTTTTAATCTGGGAACTAGCAAAGATCAAAGAGTGAATAACAAGATTAGTCAACTCAAGATTTGCGATTTTATATAGACCTTGAGAAAAGAGTAAACTCGTCGAATTACAAACTGTGGTTGTTATCAATGTTTCATTCCGCGCTACAGTAGCCTCTCTTGTCGTCGTTTCCGACTTGGAATCGATTCGTATGATTCTCCTTTTCTGAGATTATTAGGTGAAAAAGATTTAATCTTTGGGAATCTTGTCGGCTCTTCTCTTCTGGGTTTTGAATCAATAGAAAAATATACGATGGAGTCTTCGTTAATTCATCATATCATCATTGTGTTGTTGTTACTCTGGTTTATCTCTTCGTTGAATCGATCCCACGCCATTTTCTATTTCCTCGCTCTGATTTATCTCTACCTGGTACTGGTTTTTACTTCTCTCAAGTTTTGTTTCTTTTGGGTACTTGTATGGACTTCGATGGAATGGATAAAGATCGTTGCTTTGTTGCTTTATTTTTGGTTTATTTAGGTTCACGAACGGTATGTGATGAGATTGAAGAGAAAGTTGCAGTTTGAAGAGAGGAAACAAGCTAATCAGAGAAGGGTAAATTTTAAATTACTCTGTTTGTACTCTTCTTTAGGTGGAAAGATTCTATCTTTATGTTTCTAACCGTTAATGGTGGATTGTTGTTGGAAGAGATCATATCTTCCAAAGCTCCTAAGTTGCTTGGATTGATCTAGTAATGGTTAAACTCGTATAGTGAAGCTGTGAAAGTGGTAGATTGTAGCCAGTTTATGGACTGACTTGGTGCTACTAAGGATGCTTACTCTTTCGTTTTGTTTTTGCCTGTGTATTTGTTCTCTGTGATTAACTTCATTGGGATTTGTTTTGTTTTCAGTTTTTCTTATATCTTTCCTTGTTCTTTGCTATGCATCTTTCAGGTTCTATCTGATTCTGAGTCTGTGCGGTGGTTAAATCATGCTGTGGAGAAGATATGGCCTATATGCATGGAACAGATTGCGTCTCAAAAGATTCTGGGTCCTATCATACCTTGGTTCTTGGACAAGTATAGACCTTGGACAGCGGTATACGTCTCATAGAAATATGTCTGATTGGTCTTAATTCCATATGGCTTTTCTGTTTCTTGTAGTAAGAAGTCACTTTTTATTATTGACATCTTGTATGATGTATGTGCAGAAAAAAGCTGTGATACAGCACCTTTACATGGGAAGAAACCCGCCTCTATTGACTGATATAAGGGTCCTTCGCCAATCTACGGGTGATGATCACTTGGTATAGTTGCAACGCCTCATTAGAACATCATACTTTTGACGTTTTTCCTTAATTATCTATAGTAGAAGTAGAACTTATGCTGGAGTTTATACAGGTGCTGGAACTTGGAATGAATTTTCTCGCAGCAGATGATATGAGTGCAATACTTGCTGTGAAATTAAGGAAAAGGCTTGGTTTCGGGATGTGGACAAAGTTGCATTTGACGGGAATGCACGTGGAAGGAAAGGTAGTGTAGCCTTTGCTTTATCTGAATGTGACCTTTTCTATTTTTGTAAACGCAATTTTGCTTCTACTCTTAAAAGGTGTTGATAGGAGTGAAGTTCCTTCGTCGTTGGCCTTTCTTGGGGCGTTTACGTGTGTGTTTTGCAGAGCCTCCATATTTCCAGATGACTGTTAAACCAATCTTCACTCATGGGCTTGATGTTGCTGTACTTCCAGGCATCGCAGGATGGCTTGTAAGTCCTACACAGCCTAATAGTCTTAAGAAGAATTTTGAATCTCTTCTTCGTTTGTTTTTTTACCCTTCTAAAAGTCACCCATTTATTTATTTTCTTAATCAGGACAAACTTCTTTCAATCGCATTTGAACAGACCCTTGTCCAGGTAAAGAATTTGTAATTTGGTTTCTTTTCTATCGCATTTGAATATCCCCTTCTTGTAGTTAAGCAACAAATGGGTCCGTCTGAAGAAATTCTTTTACTTTTACTTATTTTCTTTGCATTTTGGTTGCAGCCAAATATGCTGGTTGTTGACATGGAGAAATTTGTTAGCACAAAGTCAGGTATTTATTGCAGGTTTATCAACTCCTTAGCTTCCATTTTATATTTGCGTTTTCGTATTTCCTCATTTGTCTACTACACTCCTCACACTTGAAATCATTGGTAGCTCTCAAGCTTTCATTAACTTGCACTATTTGTATCTGTTGGCCTCCAGAAAATTGGTTCTTTGTTGATGAGAAAGAACCAGTTGCACACGTCTTAGTTGAAGTTGTTGAAGCATCAGATGTTAAACCATCCGATCTAAATGGTAAGTTTGGATATTAGTATATTACCATGACAGTTATGTTTTTTCGGTTTGAAATAACTTTGATGTTTTGGTTTCAGGTTTGGCTGATCCTTATGTGAAGGGGAAACTTGGTGCTTACCGATTCAAAACCAAGATACAGAGAAAAACATTGTCCCCAATATGGCGTGAAGAGTTTAAGATACCAATCTTTACATGGGATTCTCCAACTGTACTTAACATTGAAGTTCGAGATAAAGACCGATTTGTGGATGATACCCTTGGGTATGCTCCTGAACATCAATTTCGTTACTCCAAACTAGTGTGAATATCAATAGTTTTTTGGATTTGGGTTCCTGTTTTGTTGCAGTGAATGTTCAGTGAACATCGTAGAGTTTAGAGGTGGGCAAAGAAATGATATGTGGTTGCCTCTTCAGAACATCAAAATGGGAAGGCTGAATCTTGCTATAACCGTGGTCGAGGACAATACAAAGGTAAAACGTTTTCTGATTTTTCCTCCGAAAACACGAAAGTTTTTCAAGATTAGTTTTATCAAATGCTTCTCATTCTTGAAACAGGGGAGTGATGATCCCATCAAAGAAGCTAATCTAAGCAAGGGAGACATACAGACTTCTTTTACTTCTGATACTACAAACAAAGGTTCTTTCTCATCGGTGAAATCTGACAAATCTCCAAGTGTTGTGGATAACTTTGAGCCAGTTAACATTGAAGGGCAAGAAGAGACTGGAATATGGGTTCAAAAACCGGGAGCTGAAGTCTCACAGATTTGGGAACCGAGAAAAGGCAAGACTAGACGTCTTGATAACCAAGTACAAAGACTTGCTCCTAATGATAAATCTCCAAACAATGGAAGCAGCAGCACCGATGACAGTCAAGAGGGATCGAAGAACCCATTGAAGTCTGTTGGTAGAGGATTGAGGAAAATCGGGTCAGTGTTTCATAGGAATGGCAAAAAGGAAGAGTTTTCAATAGGTAGCATTGAAGAGGAGTCACAGTCTCGATCACCTCGGATCAATCTGAAGGCAGTAAACCAAAAGGATGTTGGAGTTAACTTCATCGTTGATGGCAATCTCTCGGGTCCTCTTTCAGGCAAGAGTTTAGATAGTGAGAGTTTGGATGCAGAGGAGAATTCAGGTACAGGTCATATGAAGGATGTTGCAAAGAGCTTTCTAAAACATGCTGAGAAGTCTGCAAAACAGCTAAAGCACGCGTTTTCGCGTAAAGGATCCAAGAAAGCTAGAGATGGGCCGCACGATATCGTTCCTGAATCTGATTCTGAATCTTCTTCTTCTGATGAAGATGATGATGATGATGCGTTTACCTGTGTACAGAATCTGGGAACTGGAACAACACCAAGAGGTCTCACACGTGAAGGAAACATATGTGATAATGATGATCATGTAGATACAACATTAGCAAACGCTAAGGAAGATCACCATATTGCAGAGAATTCGACAGATGTTGAAGCTAAAGAAGAGAAATCAGAGGAAGCAGCAGAGTCGGAAACTAGAGATATCGATACAGCCATGAACATCAATACTGAAGATGAGAAAATAGAGACACCTAAAAATATCGAAGGTGGAGAAAAGGAATCATCTTCAAACTAAAAATGTAAAGCTTATGCATATTCATGTTCATATATCTGTTTATTGGTTTACAAAATTTGAAAACGTACGAATCAAATGGAGTTTCTTGAGCTTATTATATAAAAACTCTTTTTTTTTTCTTTTTTTCTTCTCTTCTCAAATAGGCTGATGTGGCAAAACTTAATTTGTCAGTTAACTTGTGAAGATTTAAAACCCTAAATGTTTTCCCGGTTTTTTTTTCCTTCTCTTATCTGTTGGAATCGATGGTGATGAGGCCGATTTCGATTTACAGACGCAGTCTTTGTTTCAGATGTAATTCTACGGTTGCTCTCTCGAATCACAAGCCCATTACTCAGAAAGCTCGAAACTTTATGGAGACGACAACGAGCACAGCTATCTTTCAATGCAATTCTCAGATTTCGAAGCTCGCGAGAAATGGGAATCTTCAAGAAGCTGAAGCTATTTTCAAACAGATGTCACAAAGAAGTATAGTTTCTTGGAATGCGATGATTTCAGCATACGCGGAGAATGGTAAAATGAGTAAAGCATGGCAAGTGTTCGATGAAATGCCTGTGAGAGCTACATCTTCTTATAATGCGATGATTACTGCTATGATTAAAAATAAGTGTGATTTGGGAAAAGCTTTTGAATTGTTTTGTAGTATACCGGAGAAGAATGCGGTGTCTTATGCTTCGATGATTACTGGTTTCGTTCGGGCAGGAATGTTTGACAAGGCTGAATGTTTGTATGCTGAGACACCGGTGAAGTTTCGTGATCCTGTTGCTTCAAACGTTTTGTTGAGTGGATATTTGAGAGCCGGGAAATGGATTGAGGCTGTTCGTGTTTTTGACGGTATGGCAGTGAAAGAAGTTGTATCGTATAGCTCAATGATTGATGGGTATTGCAAAATGGGGAGAATTGTTGATGCTAGAAGTCTCTTTGATAGAATGCATGAGAGAAATGTGATTACTTGGACTGCTATGATTGATGGGTATTTTAAAGCTGGATTTTTCGAAGATGGGTTTGGTTTGTTTCTGAGAATGAGACGGGAAGGAGATGTCAAGGTTAATGCTAACACTTTGGCTGTCATGTTTAAAGCCTGTCGGGATTTTTTCAGATACCGAGAGGGAAGTCAGATTCATGGGTTAGTTTCACAAATGCCTCTTGAGTTTGATCTGTTTTTAGGGAATTCATTGATTTCAATGTACTCTAAGCTTGGTTATATGGGAGAGGCAAAAGCAGTGTTTGGCGTAATGAAAAATAAAGACACTGTTTCTTGGAACTCCTTGATTACAGGTCATGTTCAGCGCGAACAAATTTCTGAAGCTTATGAGCTTTTCAAGAAGATGCCGGCTAAAGATATGGTATCCTGGACAGATATGATTAAGGGATTTTCTAGAAAAGGAGAAATATCTAAATGTGTAGAGTTGTTTAGGATGATGCCTGAGAAGGATGACATAACATGGACTGCTATGATATCTGCTTTTGTGAGCAATGGATATTATGAAGAAGCGCTTTGCTGGTTTCATAAGATGCTCCGGAAAGAAGTTTGTCCAAATTCCTACACTTTCAGTAGTGCGCTCAGCGCAACAGCTAGTTTGGCGGCTTTAATTGAAGGACTACAGATCCACGCTAGAGTTGTGAAGACGAACATAGCGAATGACTTGTCAGTTCAGAATTCATTGGTATCGATGTATTGCAAATGCGGGAACACAAATGATGCTTACAAGATTTTCTCATGCATCAGTGAGCCCAATATTGTTACCTATAACACAATGATCAGCGGGTTTTCCTATAACGGTTTCGCGAAGGAAGCTCTTAAATTGTTTTCCATATCGGAAAGTACGGGGAAAGAGCCAAATGGTGTTACCTTTCTTGCTCTATTATCAGCTTGTGTTCATGTTGGATACGTAGACTTAGGATGGAAATACTTCAAATCAATGAAAATCTCGTATGGCATTGAACCAGGACCTGATCATTATGCATGCATGGTTGATCTCCTTGGCAGAAGTGGATTACTCGATGAAGCATATAACTTGATCTCTTCAATGCCTTGTGAGCCTCATTCTGGGGTTTGGGGCAGCTTGCTTGGTGCAAGCAAGACTTATTTACATGTCGATCTAGCAGAGCTTGCTGCTAAGAAACTAATTGAACTTGAGCCTGATAGCGCAACACCTTATGTGGTATTGTCTCAGCTATATTCAATTGTTGGGAAAAGCAGAGATTGTGATAAGATAAGGAATATCAAGAAATCGAAAAGAATAAAGAAGGATCCTGGTTCTAGCTGGATCATATTAAAGGGTAAAATACATAATTTTCTCGCAGGCGATGAATCTCATCTGAATCTGGAAGAGATAACATTCACACTGCAGATGATTGAAAAGGAAATGGAAATGATTTCTCTCGGCCATGGAAGTAGTTTTCAGTGAAGCAGCGACGTGCAAAGTTATCATCTTTCACACGGTTTTCACTTTTCACTTCATCAACAGAGAGCAAGAAGCTCCACTTGATCACCTTGTAAAAACTAAACGCCTCAAGTATTTTCCACATTGTGAGCTCCTCCTGTGAATCAGATTTATGTTTTCGAAGTGTAGTATATACTTCACATTTGCATTTAAATAATGGATGGGGGTTGTGTATATATTCTTCACAGTGAAGCCTCTAAAGTGGTGGTGCAGAGGAATTACATATCCCTTGAACCAAGCTCTGTTATTGAGGTATGTTGTTTCCTACTTGAAGTTTATTTAATTGATAAAACTAACATTAATTACTAGTAATTGTTTTTTTTTTTTT
>VBRH01000411.1:46161-56494 GCA_014578085.1 Cardamine resedifolia | reverse complement strand
AATGTATTGATGTATTGCGGGAAACTTGAGTTGAGATAAACCCCAAATATTATTACCCATATATTAAAATCAATTATATTTCATAATATAAACCTACCTTGGAGGATTTGAGGTGAACCCCAATTCCGTCGGAATGCCGCGAAAATTCTACGTTTTCCGACGGATAAGGAACGATCGATCCAACGATTGGTCCATCGATCTGGAATCTCACGGGAAACTGGATTGATTGATCCTAGGGCGGACCGATCATTCCTTATCCGTTGGAAAATGCAGAATTTCCGACGGCATTCTGACGGAATTGGGGTTTACCTCAATTCAACTTTCCCTATCACTTGAGGTAGATTTCTATTATGAAATATAAATGATTTTAAAGATAACTTACTAACAAACATCTTTATTAAGATCAAATTTTATAAAACTACTAACAATATGTTTCTACAGTAAAACATGTTCTTAAACGTTATGGTTAGTTATATAACACTTATGTACTAACGATCACATATCTTATAAACATCTTTATATCACATTTCTAAGTTTATTTTGTAAATATATGATATAATTTGTTGTTAAAATTATGTTTTAAGGCATCTTGTATATATTGTTCTGGATAAATGAAATGAAACCCCAAATCCGTCAAAAGTTTCTGAAGGATATGTGTTTACACGTGTCTCATTTTAAAGTTTGACCGGCCATTGAGTATACATGCATTTAAAGCAGATCCGTCGGATATTCTGACGGATACGCAAAAATTAACCCGGGAATATCCGACGGATATTCTGTCGAAAAATCTGTAGGAAAATATACTGTCAGAAGTCCGTCGACAATCCATCGCAAACAAGCCCGTGAGAAATATGTCGGAATGTCATCCAAAAGAGCCCTCAGTTATCCATCGGATAGTTCTGGCGGTTTCAACGGATTTCTGACGGATATACCGATGCTCTTCCGACGGTTATTCCGACTACAGGTTATGTCAGTACTTCATCGGAATAAAGGCCGTCGGAAGTCTGTCGGAAATCCGTCGTAATTTTCTACGGATTTCCGACGCATTTTTTCTGACAGGCTATAAACGTCAGATTGTTATATCGAAAAATGTCATTTCCGACGGATTATTCCGTTGTTTCTACCCTGTTTTCTTGTAGTGTGTCTCTATGAAACCCTCTGGTTGATTCATATAGATGACTTCATATAATGTTCCATGTAAGACAGCAGTCTTGACATCTAGTTTCTCTAACTCTAGATCAAAATTCATATCAAGATACAAGTATTTCCTAACATTCATTGATGACTATTCAAAGAAAGTTTGGATCCGGTTTCTCAAAAGCAAGGATGAAGTGTTTGAAATTTTCTCTGAGTGGAAAATTCTGGTTGAGAATCAAACAAAGAAGACACTGAAGTGTTTGAGGACATACAATGGTCTGAAGTTCTGCAATCAGCAGATGGATAAGCTATGCAAGGATACATGAGTAGAGAGACATAGGACATACACTTACACTCAACAAGAGAATGGAGTATCAAAAAGAAAGAACAAGACAATTGCTGATAAGATAAGATGCATGTTAGCTGAGAAAGGTTTGGAAAATAAGGTTTGGGCAGAAGCTGCAGCAACAACAATGTATCTAATCAACATATCACCAAGTGCATCTTTAAACTTCAAGATTCCAGAAGAAGTTTGGTTAGGAGCTAAGGTAAACTACAATCATCTCAGAAGGTTTGGTTGTGTTGCATACGTGCATATTCAACAAGACAAACTTAGTTCTAGAGCTGTTAAGAGATACTTTATGAGATACCCTCAAGGTACTAAAGGTTACAGGGTACGGTTACCAGAAGAAGAAAGATCTACTATCAGTAGGAATGTGGTCTTTGATGAAGAAAAACTGTACAAGGAAAAAAATACTGAAAAGGAACCTAAAGCCAAAAGCAAGAAGGTTATTTTTAGTGCTGATTTGATCCAAGGGCCAAACAACACTGTCACAGTTCAAAGCTCCTCGGATCAAGGTGGAGCAGTCTCAGAAGAAGATGAAGATGAGGAAAATACCAGTCAAGGTGGAGAATCTTCAGGAACAGAAACAGCTCCTGATGCAGAAGGAGAATCTGATCAGAATGAAGTTGTGGAAGAAGCTGAGTATGATTCACTCGATGGTTATCTACTTGTAAGAGATAGAGTAAGACGGCGAAACATACAACCTCCATAGAGGTATGGAGATTCCGCACAATTTGTGGCTTATGCACTAGCTTGTGCAGAGAAACTAGAACTAGATGAGCCACACACTGTGGGAGAAGCTAAAAGGAGTAAGGAATGGAAGAAGTGGGAGCATGCTATGATAGAAGAGATGAAGTCTTTGGATAAGAATGAAACCTGGGAAGTTGTTCCAAGGCCAAACAAGCAGAAGATAGTTGGGTGTACATGGATCTTTAAGCTAGAAGAAGGGGTTCCAGGTGTGGAAGAACCTAGATACAAAGCTAGGCTAGTAGCTAAAGGATTTACACACGTTAAAGGAGTTGACTACAATGAAATATTTTCACCAGTAGTGAAGCATGTTTCCATACGGATCATGTTATCTGTGGTTTGCTTCATTAGAGACTGATCCCCACAAATCACTTTGCACATAATCTAGTATGCTTGGAGACGTGTGCTTAGCTTCTGGGAAGCTCTGCTTGTGTGATTGACCTAGTACACATTCCTCACAAAAATCCAGTGTGTGTACTTTCTTAGAGTCTAGATAACCTTCTTTGACCAGAATGTTCATGTTCTTTAGACTCATGTGTCCAAGTCTTGAATGCCATATGTTGGTTTGATTAACCTCATCTCTTACCACATATGTTTCACCCTTTAACACAGTACCCTGCAAATAGTACAATCCATCTTGATATTTGCCTGAAATTACCTTCTTACCTTGTCTGTAGAAAGTAACCTTGAAATTTGTGAACTTCGACTTTTGAAGAAGACGTACTTTAATATGAATATGACGATAAACACACTTGTGATCTGATTGATCTAATGTTAAATAACTTTTAGTGTTAATTATACTGAAGAAAATAAAAAAATTTTATTAGAAAACAATGTGATAAAAATGTTTTCCGTTGTAAAAGTTGTGCTGGAAAGAAAGGGGTAAAATTTATTTTATAGTAAAAGTAATCTTCTATTTAGTTTCATTTTTTTCATAATAGGAATGTTTTACTTTGTTTTTCTAAAATTATATTAATAATTTCTTTTTATTAATCTCACAAAGAAATAAAGTGATTGGCTACATTTTTTCTATTTTTTTTCTTTGCTACATTATTAGTCTTTTTGTTTTTTCGTTAACTATTTGTTTTTATCTCAAATATTTTTTGTTGAGACATGTATTAATGTAGTAGCAACAATTTAAAATAAAAATATAAATTTGACACATGACAACATCTAAAATAAATTCTTGATTTTCTTTAATAAATTCATTTTCTCGATATATTTTTAATTGAAATAAATTAATATTTTTTATTTTTCCCAGTATGTTCAAAATTTGAATAAATTAACATATTCAAATTTTGTATTAAAATTTTCTTTTCTCAATATGTTTTAAATTTAAATAAATTAACAATCTTTTATTTTATTTACCCAATATGTTAAAAAAATTAATAAATTAACATATTTTTGATTTCCTTTATCTCTTAAGATATAGATTTAAAATTTGATCAAATTAACAAATTATTTATTTCCTTTTCTGCCTGAGATATGAAACTTTAAACCTTTTTTTATGTGCTTGATTTATCTTTTTTTTAATTATATTTATTTATTTGAGACATGGCAAGATCTAGAGTTTTAATATAAAAATGTAAATTTGAAAAAAAAAATTAATTTTATTGAAATATCTATACAATTAATTGAGAATGAGAAGCAGAAAAAATTACAAGCCATTTAAGCCGTTTTTAGTTAATTACGGCTAATGTCACTGTCTTTTAGTTATGAAAAAAAAAACTCAAAATAAAATTTGGGCAATAACACAATTTTGCGTCAAGATCCAAGCTGACCCAAGCCATTTTTTTTCCGACCCGGTTTAAGGGAAGCGGATCCTCCTTTCGGTACAAATGTCGACCCGTTTCAATCATTTTGCCCCGGCCCAGATAAATTTTTTTTTTAATAATTGAGATGTCCAATAGTCTTCCGGCCCAAGATTCAGTAACACCAATTCCCCATATAAATCAGATTTCTTCCGCCTATATAATAACATACAAATCACGTTAGAATATTTTTCAATATTACTCCAAATCTTACAAAATTACGAATCCTAACCAACAACAACCTTCATGATATTTTGAAGATCTATTCAAATTTCCAAATCCTATAATCTTCATTTACGAATATTCAATTCAAACTTTTTCATATATTTATCTCTATAAACTATCTTTTTCACATCCTCTCCCTAAATATTTTCTCTTACCAACTAATAACACAAACCGTATATATGAACCTAACGGGAAAATCTAATATCAATGCCTTAAAAATCGTGATATTGGAAAGATTGAGATTATAGTTTTAAGAAAATCATTAGTCCAAAACTCAACCTACAAGATATTATAAAATTATTCCTTAACAACCCTTAAAAACTGTAACAAAATCGTAATGACCAAATGACTATAAATAAAGCTCCTACGAGAACACATAATACCTCAAACTCGGAAAAGTATAAATGGCTGAAAATATTGATTTCACTTACCTTAAACACGTGAAAGCTGGTGCATATGGGTCAAGATTCTTCATTTCTAGAAGCCATATACTTCAAAATCTGGAGAGACTGCAAATGATTTGAGAAGATGAACTGTAAGTTTTTCATCAAACCTTTAAACAAATACTCAAATCTTTTCATCTAACAATAATGAGATCGAGTTTATATGCAGAGTTTATTAAAGTCGATCAATGGAATCTGATTCTGTCTCGTACAGTGTTTTCTTGGATTTAGCCGATTTTGCATATGTTAAGGATCTAAACTTAGATGAAGATGTTTTGATTGGTAAGTTTTTTTCATTAGTTGGTTACTTATTATAAGGTTTTTTTGCCAAATGTCGATATTTTATGATCTGAGTATTTGTTTACCGACATTTTAGGTCAAGTTGTTAGTGTTGGTAGAATTGACAATCTCAATGCCAACAATAAGCCAACGAGGAAGCTTGAGTTCGAAATAAGAGATGTAAGTAAGACATATTTTTTAATTATTTTCTTTGCGTTCAGCATGTTATTTACATTTTCTGTGATTCACTTTTAATTTCCTAAATCAATGTAGTGATGAGTGTCTTTCCTGTATTTTATGGGGCTCATTCAGAGAGAAAGTTTATCATGCTTGCCAAATTGTCAAGGGTGATGATAAAACTTTGATGCTCATTCTATTTGCAAAAATCCACTCTTTCAAAGGTGAAAGTTAAAAGTATTTTTTAGTAAAATTTAGAATATTTCATTACTAAATCTCTTTATATACAAAAGACATAAGTATCACCAATGGTTTCGATGCTTCTGATGTGCAATCCTCTGGAATATCCAGAAGATTAAAAATGAGCCAAACAAAAAGGCTAATACTGGACTTGGGAAACAAGACAGTAATGATGGAGTTAGTAAACAGGAGACAGTAACTGGAAAACGTTTCTGATGTTAAGGAGGAAAAGTTGAACTATGTCAACGTGAAGTAGGAGAGTTCCAATGAGTAGTCTATTTAAGGAGTAGTCTATTATTGATTTCTTTGTTTGGTTTTTCAAATAAGTTGAAAATTTTCTTATTGTTTGGTTTTGTAATAATTTCAGTAATGATTGTTACTGAATTTTGGTTTTATTTTCAAGTTCTCTATTTTAATAGTGTTATGTAATAAGTTTCTTTACCATTTGTTTTGTTTAAATAAAACTTGAAAAAAAAAATCTTACATTACAAGTGAGGTAAGCTTTCAGATGCAGGGATTGAAAAGACTGTAAAAACAGGCAAAGAAGATGTTGTCAGTATCTTACATTATGCCACAGTATTACTACGACATCGTGAAGCTAATTAGAAGAGAATAAACCAAGTGAAACCATGCAAAAACGAACTACAATCACCAACTCTTCTGAAAGGCGACAAAGTATTACAATGTCTTCAATCATAAGCATTAATTGGTTCGGGTTTGGTTTTTCGGATATAAGAGTTTAGGATTCATTCGAGTATTTTGTCAATTCGGGTTCGGATTCGGTACCACTTTTCGGATTGGGTTCGGTTCGGTTCGATTCTTCGGTTCCGGGTTTTTTGCCGAGGCCTAACCAGTTCTTTAGATGAATAATTAAGTGAAACAATCACTCCAGTACGTAAAACCGATTGTCTCACAAGTGGATGAAATATCAATAGTGTTATAGGTTCCAACACACATACTTAAAGTACATATCTCCTTTATTAATATCGGCCACGGCTCGAACGGCCTAATAACATCTTTCTCTTGTACGTGGTCTTACTTATGCAGTGGAAAAGGATTTAACTGAGCTAAGTTCAAGTTACCCTCAATCAGAAGCAGAAATGGGTGGCTCTTAGCTGGGGGAATCTATCCGACAAATGTTTCGGAAACACTTTCTATACTTCAGCCTGATGGAATTGATGTTAGCAGCGGTATTTGTTGTACAGACGGCATCCAGAAGGATAATTCTAAGATAAGTTCTGTAACATCCCGATTTCTGGTATATGGTGGTGCATGTGGAGAGACTTAAAAATTTTAATTTGGCTACCTATGTCACCAAAGTGCGCTTATCTTTTCCATCATTTGTCTCATCAGAACTCTGCAGTTAAGTGTGTTTGGGCTGGAGTAGCACTAGGATGGATGATCTACCGGAAGTCATTGTTAGTACCGTGTGAGTGAGGACAAAGCACGGGAAAAGATCATGTGGTGATTTGTAGTGATAATAATAAGTCTTTAGAGTCTCCCAGAATGATGCACCGGCCGTCGGACGAGGATGGAGCCCACAAGTCGAAAGAGAGTGTGGGGACCCACGTACGGTGGCGGTCGGGAGTTACAAGTTCCTTCATGACTGTAGTTCGCTCTGTACAGTACTAATGGCTAGCAACAAAGCCAAGGTAATTTTATCTTGTAACTATAGTTTCGACCATCATCGACCTGTTGTTTCCCTGTCATTGTGTTTGGAATTCGATAAAATAATGCCTTTCATTTTCATCAGTAATAGATTTAAATTGAAAGTGTTATTTTGGCTACCATAATAATGTCATTGGGCTCTCAAGAATAATAAGATTATGGGATGAAATATATCCATTTGATCACTTCATTCATTAGATCGAGAGTTTTACACATGAATCTACAAATCAATGCTTTTCAAAAAGTCTTTGCACCAAGACAAAAAGAACATAGAAAAAACTAGCAAATGCCATATACTCAATCATTTATGGAACTGACATAACTTGAATGTATAACTTAATTTCTTGTGTTAGAAGTTTATTAAGAAAATTTACAATGTGTTATTACCCATGTTCAAGATATCGCTAGGCGATAGTCGGGCGCTCGAGGTGGGCCTAGCGCCTAGCAAAAAAATCGAAGATTATACTGGTTAATTGAGGATCAGATTTTTAATCATTTTTAGTGTTTTTTATAAAAATTTAATGTTATAAACGTAAAATACAAATATACAATTAATAATATAATTGATTTGCTCTTGATTGCATCAATATTTTAGTCTCGTTTTATATTTTAGTTTCGATTAGGGTTTAAAATCAGAAATTAGACATAGAATGAATAAACATTAACGGATAGTTACTGATTTTTTTGTGATTGGACCAAATTTTTATTAGATTGTATAAAAAAAAAACTTTGACAAAAAATAATTATTAAAGAAATAAACGGCAAAAAAATCGGTTCAACGATTAATTACTCCGATTAAACAAAATCGCGGTGGAATACTGCCGTTGAGCGATTAGACAGCCGCCTAGGCGACCGAATTTTAGAACATGGGTTATTACTATATATATATATATGTTCAGATTTCCATATCCACGCAACTCAATAGAATCGATTCTATAAAATTTATCAGTAACCTAGATGAATTTGCTAAGCAATGCTGAAGTTTTGATTCACTAACTTAGAATTTTGTGATCACAGAATGGCAAAAGCTGGTACATATTAATAAAACGGATCTCAGCAGAAATGAAATGATCTGGTTTTACAAAAATTACATAGAGAAGATTAGAAACAATTTAACATATAAGAAGCATGTGTCAAAGATCCTATACTTCTTCTCTCAACACGATTAAACCTCAACATTGGGCGATGCTGGAAACTCTTCATACCCTTTGATTCCTGTAATCCTAATCCTCGTATTTGGCTGCAATAATCAACACAGAAATCATAATGTAAGTGTCGTTACTTACAGTTTTATTTTTTCAGATTCATCAGGCAAAGATCGCTAGATAGTTCGATTTCAAGGAAGAGTACTTTAAGTAACAAATAACAGATTTATCGACATTGGGAATACCTGTCGGTGACCAATATTTCTACGGTACTTCTTCTTAGCCTTATACTTGAAGACAACCACTTTATCATTCAGACCCTGCGAAAACAAAGGATTTTGCGGTTATTCCATGTTAGGAGCGACAAAGTCGAAAACAGAAATAAGAAATTTAAAGAAAGCAATTGTATTGATTTTACTTGGCTTTCCACTACAGCATGTACAGTAGCATTGGTCACAACCGGTTTGCCAATGTAAGTGTGTGTCTTTGTTCCCACAAGTAACACTTTGTTCAGAACAACCTGCACAAAAGATGAAAACTTCAAGAATCACCAAAAACCAACAAAGAAACAACTTAACATTTGTTAACAATAGACAAAAACAAAACTTCTACAGAACGAAATTATGTTCTTTCGTTTCCGATTGGCAAAAACAAAGTTTTACTCAATCTCCTATGGTTACACCAACATTTCATAGACAAAAAAGAACCCATCACATAGAAGAATTCTCAAATCCTGTGCGTACCTGATCATCGACATTTGCATCTTTAAACCTCGAAGTGTAGAGATATCTCCCTGGAAATACTATGTATTGGCGTCCACCAACCTAATACCCAAAGAGAACAACACTAAACTAAGTCAAACTAGGATAATTCATAATACAAAGTTTTTATATTGACTAATCTTACTGATAAGTTCTCACTAAGAAGTACTAAACCTAACTCTTAAGAGTATATGCCACAAAACAAAGTTCCACATTTCTAAATCAACCAATCTGAATTCAAAGCAAAGTCCTCAAATCAACCAAAATTAGTAGCAAAACACCCAAAGATTAAATCGAAATTGAGAATTGTTTCTCATTTTATTCTCCAGCTCTCACTAAGAAGTCAACATTTCATCAGTCCTAAACCTAATCCTTAATAGTGATATGCTCTTATAATCAAAACTAAATAAATTCAAAGCAAACTCAACAAATCAGCCAAAATTAGTTGCAAAATCTTTTTTTTTTTTTAAACACAAAATTGAAATTGAGAATTTGTTTTGATTTTCGTTTAATTCATCAACTCACCATAACAACAGCGAAAATCTCTTCTCGTTTAGGTTTATCCTCAGTGACCTCTGAGACATCGGAGATCACCACAGCTTCGATATCTGTAGTCTCCGGTTCCGTGACGGCTGATTCAGCGAATTTTGGAGCGATTGGGAATGCGATTCGAGATGTTGATGTAGTGGAAGGAGAAAGAAAGCGAATCAATGGCTTAGGTAAATTAACCGAAGGTTTAGAGAGAGAAGCAATGGTAGAGTTCGAACGGTGAGAGTTGACATTGCAATGAGCTGAGAAAGTAGAGCAGAGAGAGAGTGAAGCTGAAGAAGACGCCATTGTTTTCGCCGAGAGAGCTCTAAGCTGCTCGAAACTTGGAAGCTCGACGGAGAATAAATTCTCAGAGTTATCCTATCCACTTAACTCTTAAATTACTAATATACCCTTGTCTTCAAATTGGTGTTATAGCATTTGATTTTCCGGTTTAGTTCGGTTCGAGCTTTTGGGTGTAGAGAATATACAAGACCCTAAATACTGTATACAAGACTCGAGTATATTTCAGACTTACAAATTAAAAAGTTTTTAAAATTAGTGGTCGCCTACTTTTACGAAGATAACAAATATGTTCTTTGTTCAGCTATCATGATATGTTAAAACTTCTACTAATTTCAAATGTTTCGATCCCAATAATTGATATCAATTACTCAATTAAACTTCAAATCAAAACAACAGCTACACAAGAGATTATCAAAATCGGTTGAAATCAATTATAAATAAGAAATAGAATAACGATTACAATCCGATTAACAAGAAAAATGTATACATTGAAAGAATGATTCCAATTGTCAAAAAAAAAAAA
>VBRH01000411.1:21834-46116 GCA_014578085.1 Cardamine resedifolia | reverse complement strand
AAATTATAACTACTTATCTTTGATTTATATCGGAAAAGATGTTGAAGTAGATTTCAATCTACATGCATAATCGATGAAGAAAATATTCATCAGAACTAGTAACAAAATCATAACACAGCTATAAATAATTACACTAATACTTATTTAATTTTCGTAAAAATTATATATTCGAAAAAATAAAAACACAACTAAAACCAAATTCTAAATCTACTCTTATTTACTAATTTTATTGTCCAAATTCCAACTTCTACTTCTTTTAAAAATCATAACCTACTATAAAACTACTATAAAACTATTATAAACTACTATAAACTACTATAGTATTATTACTATTTATTTTTAAAATACTTTTTTCCCAAAGTCTGCATAAATAACAAAAAAATTATCACTCGCGATGTACCGCGGATCAATTTCTAGTACTGTATACAAGACTCGAATATATTTCAGTTCGGTTGCGCATGAAAATTTCCGGTTTGGTTTGATGTTGAACATGATATTTTTTTGTATATCCGAGAAACCAAAAACAAACCGAACTGGG
The DNA here is from genome assembly GCA_014578085.1 of Cardamine resedifolia. Taxonomy (NCBI): domain Eukaryota; kingdom Viridiplantae; phylum Streptophyta; class Magnoliopsida; order Brassicales; family Brassicaceae; genus Cardamine; species Cardamine resedifolia. The sequence goes on along the minus strand of VBRH01000411.1, from coordinate 45,578 downwards.
AAAAAAGAACCCAATATAAATTGAAGTTTCTTTGAAAATTAATTATATGTTTTTTTTTGTAAAAAGGGTTAAAATTAATTATATGTTATCTGAATCAAAACTAAACCCAATCCAAAACACCTATTTTAATAAACTGAAATTCGAAAAACCGAAAACTCGAAAAACCCAAACCAAAATTGAAGCATAACCTAGATTGAAGACCCCTATAGAAAATATTTAAAGATTTTAATTGTTTTAGTTAATATTTAGCTAAAACAATTAAAATATTTAGCTAACAATTAATTGGTATAAATTTTTTATATTGTTTGGGTTACAATAAAATTTGTTTTTGTATTTGACGAATTTCCCATTGGTTTAGTTTTTTCTCCACCCCGAATAATTTATTTGCGATTCAAAAAAAATATATAAAGCAAAATTATCCATACTACGAAAACAAATTTAGAAAGTTGTTGCTCATCTACAAAATTAACAAGGAAAGCAGAAAAAACAAACCAGAATATATTTCTATATTCTTTGTTCCAAAATATATTTAAAGAAGAAACGAAAAAAAAAACGGAAATTGTGAATGGATGATGTGTCAGTCATCAGATTTTTCACCATCAACTCCAAAAGCATCAGCTATGTTGAAGTTCAAGTTTTTCATCATAGTCCTGCTTCTCCCAACTCCATCTCCTTTCCTCATCATTGCCGTAAACTCCGAAAAATCGATCTTTCCGTCCTACCAAATTCACACAAAACCTCGGTTATAATACAATTTTATCGGAGGAAACACGATGATATGAAGAAGAGTGTTGTTACATTGTCAAGATCAATCTCTTTGATCATGTCATCAAGAGGTGTATCGCATAGACCAAACTCTGTGCAAGCTGACTGAAGCTCATCAATGGTGATATATCCGCTTCCGTCTTTGTCAAAGAATGAAAATGCAGCCACCAGATTCTCCTCTCTCTCCATCTTGTTCATGTGTAATGTTGCAGCTAGGAATTCTCCGTAGTCTATTGTACCGCTGTTGTCGATATCCGCCTGGTCCCAAAAACACATAAAGAGGATGTTTTAAGAAAAAGATATTGTGAAAGGAGAATAGAGTTACTTTCATACCGCGTCCATCAGAGACTTGATTTCTGATTCCATCAGTTCAGATCCGACTCTCTTCAAACCAGCTTTGAGCTCTTCGAAAGTAATCGTTCCGCTGTTGTCTGTATCTATCATTTTGAATAACTCCTTTAGACCTCCAATTTCTTCCTCTGAAAGTCTCTCAGCGATCACCTTTGAGAGAAAAAACCACATTTGTTCAGAGAAAATGCACATAAAGAAAAGGTGAATGCAAGTTATTCGAACTCATACCCGTAAAGCCATTTTCTTAATCTTATTCATTTGTGAAAACTGCTTTAGTCGCGATAAGACTGCTGGATCGAGAGGCTTGTCTGGTGCCGCTTGTTCATCCACAATCCATGGGTGACCTATTATAACATTCAGAGAACTCAATACTCATTACTTACCAAGAAACAATTAAGAACAGTTGAATAACCAAGACTAAACATACACAAGGCTTCATGGGCAGAAATGCGTTTCTTGGGGCTCCTTTCGAGCATTTTGTAGATCAAATCTTTAGCAGCTTCAGAGATACTAGGCCACGGGTCAGATTTGAAATCTAACTTCCCTTGCAATATCTGTCTAAAGATTCCAGACTCGGTTTCTACAAGCACCAAGAGAAGAGAAATGCATGAAAAAAAAAAAACTAGAAACTTGTAAAAAGAAAAGGCTGTAATCTTTGTAAACTAACCTGCCCAGAAGGGAGGCACTCCGCTAAGTAAGATGTAGAGGATAACACCGGCGCTCCACACATCAATTTCAGGTCCATAACATTTCTTTAGCACCTCTGGTGCAACATAGTACGGACTACCAACTACATCATATAGATATTGTCCTGAAGAAGCAAAGAAAAACCAATTAGACGATAAACAGGCATTGGCCATATCCATCTAGCTTTGAGAGAACCACAGATCCAAGCAATGAAGAATAATTCCAATCAACAAATAAAGTTTCAGAGACTCAATGAAGAACACCTATACAAAGCAATGGTCCCTTAACAAAGAAACAATGCTCAAGCAGCAAAAAAAATTCATTCAGCGAATCAGATCATCAAGGCTACATATTTCCAAAGCCTTAGTTCAAATTAAGAGACGAAAAAGAAACCGAACAAATGCAAAATTACTCCAACCAACGCAGAGGCTCAATGAAGAACATGTATACAAAGCAACGTTACTCTAAACAAAGAAACAACGCAAAGCAGAAAAATTTGAATCTAATTAGGATTCAACGAATCAGATCATCAAGGCTACACATACCCAAAGCCTTATTTCTAACAAGAAACCAAACAAACATGATTTGACAATATATGAAAAACCCATTTAACAATACTCAAGCATCAAAATTTGAATTCAGCGAAACAAATCATCAATCCTGCACAAACCAAAATCTTTAATTTCCGATTTCCAATTCAAGAATGGAACCTATATCTCTCAAGAAACCAAACAAACAAACAAAAGATTTAGATCAACCAGGAAATAAAAATCGAACCTGGCTTGTAGAAGACAGACAAACCAAAATCTGTAGCCTTAAGCTTAGCATCTTCTTTAGGACTATCAAACAAGAAATTCTCAGGTTTGAGATCTCTATGCATAACACCAAGAGAATGGCAAGCCTCAACAACACCAAGAATGGTCTTAATAAGCTTGACAGCTTCACGTTCACTAAAATGTCCTTTAGAAACAATCCGATCAAAAAGCTCACCACCTTCACAAACCTCCATAACAATATGAACAAACACCGAATCCTCATAAGTCCCTTTGATCCTAACAACATTAGGATGTTCAGAGAGATGATGCATGATCTGAATCTCACGCCACACATCTTCGTAATCTTCGCGGCAAACGAGCTTTCGCTTTGGGATTGATTTGCAGGCGTAATTAGTGGAGGTTGATTTCTCTGTGCAGAGATAGGTTGTTCCGAATTGGCCTTGGCCTAGCTTTTTCCCGAGGAGGTAGTGATCTCTTAATCGTGGTGTTTGATATGGAAGAACTGTGTTTGATGGACGTCTAGGGTTTGGTTTCGATTCCATTTTTTGGATTTTTTTCTCGATCTCGATTTGATGAAGAAGATGAGGAAGAAGAAGATGATAACGGACTTTTTCTTTGTTTTTACGAACCAAAGGCTCCTTGATTTGCTTCCCTCTGCTCCATTTTTTTGACTCACTCTTATATCATTTTTATCAATAATCTATCATTTTTACCACATTTCTTTATTTATTTATTTAATTGTTAATTTTCTCAATAATCGTCATATTTCGGGTTAATCGGTTTGCTTCGAGTTGCAAATTTTAGAATTTCGGTTTTTATTTTTTGGTTTGGTTTAGGGTGATTAAAAATTAAACTTAAAATTTGTGGAAAATTTTTGGTTTGGATTATTTTAACAAAAAATTGATTTTAAAGGATTTTCGGTATATTTCGATGAACATGATATATTTGATCAATTTGGTAAATTTGGTGAGTTTGGAATTTCGAAATTTGAGTTCTACAAGAAAAAGTTAACAATCAAATGATACTTTAGAAAATTAGGATAATTTTCAATACTTTTAGTTTAGAGATCTCAAACCGAATTCAATCTATTACCGAATTAAAACCAAATTTAAGTCACTCGGTTTTACCATGTAAACCGAATTTGAATAGAATTAGTCAAACTTTAGTTTGGAATTTATGTCCAGCCTTAATTATTCCTCTTCTTTTAAAACATTTAGTAGTTAGAGGCATAAACAAATTCGTTTACAATTTATTCGTTTTCCCATACACATATTTTTTTTTTATAAGAAATCTTTTGATTACTGATTTTGTTAATTTCAGCACGTAGGATTTGTAATTAGACCTCAAAAACGGTGTGTTTGTATGATTGTTTTGTTTCCTTTAACCAAAAAAAAAAAAATAACGTTTTTGTTTCAACGTTTGTTCTACCAAATTCAGCTTGAGCTTTGAGGCGGCCGAACGTAGAGTAAAATAACCAAAAAAAATATATATGCAACCCAAGAAAATAAATAATAACATATTGTTCGTAGGCCAAAAAAACAAAAAAAAGACACAAGAAACTAGCCTTTAATAAAAAAAATTTCAACTAGCCATTAGCATAAGGTCGTCTGACTAATAATATTAGGTCTAGGCTTGTGGATTCGGTCATAGTCATACAAAGAGAAGATTGGTGGATCATTGACAACACGTTTACATGACTTGGACCCACTTTATCTGCACGTCTCATTCTAAAATGTATTCATTATGGAGACTTGTAATTCTGTATCCAGTTGTATTATTTGTGTATCCAATTTTTATGGTCCAATAAATTATTAACCATTACGGTTATTATAGTTATAGTTAATTAATTATTAATTACAGATATAATTTTTCTTTAATTTTAATTTTAATCTTAACCATATAATATACGGTTATGGTAATATATAATTATGGTTATATATTGTTATGGTTATTATAACTAATTATAATTCAATTTTATGATTATAATAAAAATTAATATTAGTGATGTTATCACAAATTTTCTTTAACTTCTATTGAAAAAAATAGACGATGATATATCAACTAATACTTAATTACTTATTATAGAATGCTTAAGTTTTATAATATAAAATTAATTAGATTATTTGATTCAAATATTTATAGAGTAAATTACCTAGTTATCTATATACCATAAATTTTATTTAATTATGAAAACCTCATACGTACGTGAGAGGGGGGAGTAGGGAAGGGGTTGACACGAAAATGAAAACGTGGCGGTTAAACCAAATGGAGTTGAGTGTGTAAATTGGTTGAATTTTGTACTTGTCGATTAGAACTATTAGCCATTCATTCTTAGGTTACGAGTTTTCTTCTCACTAGTCACTTAACTCATTGTTTAGATAATAAAATGCTTCTTGAATATGCTGAAGATTCATCTGCCTAAATTGTTTTTTAGCTTTGGTTTTTTCCTAACTTTTGGTTGGTTTCAATGGTTTTTTAATCTTTCTTCTCTGTTTGAAGTTTTTTTTATTGTTTTCATTAAATCTGTTTTGGCCTTGTTATGGAAAAAAAAAATTTATGGTTATGATTAATTATAGAGAAAATTTCATAAAAATACACCAACTATTTATCGATTTCTATAAAATACATGAATACCCAAAAAAATACATAAATTATTTTTTCTATCCATAAAAATACATCAAATATGAAATTGTATCCATTAAACACTCATAAATTAATGAAAATAATATTTATTAATGTTTTTAACTAAAAACATTTTTAAAAATTCATAAATACATATAAAATCCTAAAAACTTATAAAAATTTTCAAAATAGCATATTCTTCAATGATTCAAAAAAAATACTGAAATTGTAAAATTTTGGATTTGTAAATAAAAAATCAAAAACATATAAAATTCCCTCTACAAATTAAAAATTTCTAAAAAGCTAAAACGTAAATATTAGGAATTTATCTGTTTTGATATTTTTTATTTACAAATCCAAAATTTTACAATTTCAATATTTATTTTATGAATCATTGAAGAATATGCTATTTTGAAAATTTAATAATTTTTTTAAGGATTTTATATGTATTTTAGAATTTTAAAAATGTTTTTAGTTAAAAAATTAATAAATATTATTTTCATTGATTTATGAGTGTTTAATGGATACAATTTAAGAGTTGGTGTATTTTAACGGATGGAAAAAATAATTCATGTATTTTTTTGGGTACTTAAAATATTTATGTATTTTTATGGAAATAGATAAATAGTTGATGTATTTTAATGAAAATTTCCCTTAATTATTAGTACATTTTGTTCTATTTTCAAAATAGTTACGGTTAATAATTTACGATTAACCATGACTAATATATTTTTACGTTTAACGGTTATGGTTGAATATGGTATGGTTACGGTCCAAAATACAGTTACGATTAGATTTTGGCCATGTCTAGAGTAAGTTGTACCTAACTATAGATTCCTTGATTTTAAATAAAAGAAACAATAATCATTAGAAAATTTTAGTAACACGTTTTTAAACCGAGAGATTAGCATTATCGTCCGAACACGATTAAAGAAAACTAGAGAAGTATCTGATTTTGACCTCTGTAAAAGAATAAAAATTACTTATAGGAAGATCACTTTCGAGTTTAGATTCTAAGAGAAGATTAAGGGTGTCAAAATGGTTCAAATGGGTCAACCCAACCCATTGGATTAAGAATTAAATATGTAATGGGTTGATCCAACTTATTATCCATTTAACTAAATGGGTTGGCTCAACCCATTATCCATTTAATTCGATGGATTAATGGTTAAATGGGTTGACTCATTTAATTAATCAATTAATTAATTATTAATTAATAATTACTATAAAATCAACTAATAAATAATTATCATAAAACAATAATAATAATAATAATAATAATAATAATAATAATAATAATAATAATCATGTCACAATCATCACCATCATCATCCTCACCATTATCATCATCCCCATTATCATCATCATCATCATCATCATCATCATCATCATCATCATCATCATCATCATCATCATCATCATCACCATAATAATCATCATCATCATCACCATCATCATCATCATCATCATCATCATCACCATCATCTTCATCATCATCATCAGCATCACCATCATCATCAAAATTACGGATACGTTTTTGGCGGGAAAATTACGGATCCGTATTGTGGCGAAAATTACGGATCCGTTTTTAGCTGGAAAATCACGGATCCATTTTGGCGGGAAAATTACAGATCCGTTTTTGGCGGAAAAATCATGGATCCATTTTTTGGCGAGAAAATTATGGATCCGTTTTTGGCGGAAAAATCACGAATTCATTTTTTTGCGAGAAAATTACTCAACCGTTTTTGGCGGGAAAATTACGGATTTGTTTTTGGTGGAAAAATCACGGATTCGTTTTTGGCGGAAAAATCACGGATTCGTTTTTTGCGGGAAAATTGTGGCTCCATTTTTTGCGGGAAAATCACGGATTCGTTTTTGGTGGAAAAATCACGGATTCATTTTTGGCGGAAAAATTGTGGCTCTGTTTTTGGCGGAAAAATTACGGATCCATTTTTGGCGAGAAAATTATGGCTTCGTTTTTGGCGGAAAAATCACGGATTCGTGTTTTTGGGAAAATATTGTGGATCCGTTTTTTGCGGTGAAATTACATATTTTCATTTTGGCAGAAAAGTTGTGTAAGCTTATAAGTAGGAACGGAACCTTCTTTTCTTTTGAAATTTGGCGGGAAAATTGTATATTTTTATTTTGGCTGTAAAAGTGCATATTTTCTTTTTGGAGGGAAAATTACATTTTTGCATTTTGGAGAGAAAATTGCATATTTGAATTTTGGAGGGAAAATTGTATATTTGAATTTTGGAGGGAAAATTGAAAGATTGTGAAAATTGGTTAAGTCGGTTAAGTTAGTTTGATTCAATTTAAAGAAATTAATTGGTCAAATGGATAACCCATCAACTCATCACAAACCAACCCATTTGACCCACCAATCCATTTAGTCATCAACTCATTTGACCTATCAACCCATTAGGGTTCATGTGTTGGGTTGGGTTGAGTCAAACATTCATTTAAATTTGAAATGGTAGTAGAATTGAAAAGAGACTCTGCATGCACTCCTTACTATTTACTGCATTTTCCTGTTGTTATTACTCTTAGAAATTGTTGAAAGGCTGACATTAAACGACGATCATATAACATTTTAGCTACCACTAACATAACATTATTCTTCAATACAATGTTATTGTTTGTTAGGGTGAAAAATAATATGACAAGAGGTTTTATGACACATCAACATTTTAATTTTTTTTTTACGAAATTGGAATAGTTAGAATAACCCCTAAAAGTTTTATTGTTCAAATAACCTATTTTGGATAATTTATTTTCTCATAATACCCAAATTTTCCTTTATAAACTAATAATTAAAAAAAACAAATACCATTAACAAATTAATATTTTATTTGATTAAATGTTTTTAAAATTCATAACTGTTATTCGGCAGATTCTACCAAATATTCGCAAAATGTGCCAAATATCTACAAAGTCTGGAAAAAAAAAATGTTAAATATGTTCTAAGTCAGCAGTTATTCTGCTTAGTTTATCAACTTTTTGTAAACTCTGCCAATCGCGCATAGAGTCTAACAAATATCCGCAAAATCTGCAACCAATGTTAGCAGAATCTTCCAAATATCTGCAAAGTCTTCTAGATAATTCGTTGAGTCATGTCCGGTCTGTGGCATAAGCCAAGGCTTAGGGCCCAACATTTTTTTGTGCTATGGAGATTTAGCTTCTTTTCAGGGAGAGCTAATGCTTCTTGGAAATACACTCTTGAATGGAAATGGAAAAGAGTCCGGACAACCACTATTATACCCACAATGATTGGCATACTATCGCTATCCATAATGGTTTCGGGTACATGCACTCTTTTGTTGAAGGTCGTTCGAGCTTTTTCTTTGATTCAATACTTAGTCTTTGCTTTGAATCTAGAAAGAATACATAAAGAACAATTCTCTTATATAGCACAAAATAAAGTTTTTATGCCACATTTAACATTCTTTTTCATTTATGCCACATATAATTTTTATTAAATATAACATTTTTATTAAAGGAAATTCTTTTATATAACATAAATCTCCTAACCTCACATTTTTAGCATAAATCTCCTAAATTCTAAACCCCAAACCATACCCTCTACACTCTAAAAATTATACCCTAAATTTAAGGGCGTTGATGGGGAGACCAAGTGGAGCATTTGCACAGGCCCCAAAAAATTTTGGGTCATTTTAAGGTCTAAATTAAAAAAAAAAAACCAGTATAGATAGAGGGCAATTTCCTCAAATAGCACAAAATAATTTTTTGTGCCAAATTTAATACACTTTTTATTTAGGACAAAAATAACATTTTTATTAAAAAGCGGTTCTTTTATATATCACAAATCCTTTAAACTCACATTTTTAGGGCTATTTTAAAGAGTTTATCATAATAAATTAAATTCAAATTTATTGGACCGTCACTGCCTAAATCCTAAAATAGTTAACCCAAACTAAAATAAATAAATTATAAACTTTATAAAATGCTATATGTGACATAAATAAAAATGTGTGTTAATTGTGTCACAAAAAAACTTCATTTAGTGCTATTTTAAGAAATTTTTCAAAAGAAAAATGTATTTAAATTAATTTAAGTATTTGTCTAATTTTTAATAAAAAATTTAAGAGACTAAAGATGCTATGATTTTTTGATTAATTGTATATTATTACAATTCTGATACATCAAAATATGATATATCAATGAATATTATCGGTCACATAATTATAAGAAATATATAAGAAAAACCTAAGTATAGCGTGGATCCAAACTTATGCCATGAATGGTTGTAGATTTTGAAGTTGTTTTTGGTTTTGATTTTTAACAAAATCTACTTTATAGCCAATCAAGATTATGAAAAAAGTGATTTTCCTAAAAAATAGAGAATCTAGATTTTGATAGTTTTTGTCAATTTTCAAAGAAAATCTAAAATCTATGTTTCATTGGTTTTTCATTTTTGAACGTGACTTGACTTATTTTATTTCCATTTTAAATTTTATTTTAAATACAAATATAAATGGGACTTTTTGAAAATACCATGTGTTTATGTTTCATAATTTGAAAAATACCCCCTTAATTTACAAAAAAAAACTATTTTTTTAATATATGATATGACAATTTTGCCCCCATTTCATTTTCAAATCATTTGATTTTTAATAAATAAAAACGAATTTAGTAAATAATTATAGTTATTATTATAATTTTAAAAAAGTGTTAAGATAAAGATATTTTATTGTTTATATATTAAAATTCACTCATAGATAAATCTTTAGAAATTAACCAGAAAATAAAATAATATAAATTTTATTAATTTATATATTAAAATATGTTTTTATCTTCAAAAAGTATTATCGATTTTATGTTTTTAAATTGATTTTTTTTAAACTTATTATTCATCATTTTCAGGTCTATTTAGTAAAACAATATCAGTATTTTAAAATAGAGGAAATAAAAAGAAATATTATTTCATTCATATAAAATAAACAAAATATAAATTTATTAATATATAAATCAAGGAATTTTCTTAAGAAATTTTCTTATAGTTATTTTTTTCCAAAAAAATCTGCATTTTCCAGATAAAATATTTATTTTCTAGGTATATAAAATATGTCTTTATCATCAAAAAACTTGATCGATATTTTTTTAATTGATTTTTTCTAAAAAATATTATTCAGTATTTTAAGGTTATTTTAGTAAAATAATATCAGCTTTTTTGAAAAAAAATAAGGAGAAGATATTTCTCAAATTACAAAACTTAATTAGGGCATTTTTCCAAAATTTCTCAATATAAAAACCATAATCCAAAATCCAAAAACCATAATCCAAAAACCACTTAAAAACTTGCAAACAACCACTTAAAAACTTGCAAACATTCATGGCCTTAGTTTTTAAAAGAATCAATGAAAGAAGAAAGAAATAGAATCCTACAAAAAAAGAAAGTAAAAAGAAATAGACAGATCCATGGAAAACAACTATAACATGACCAAGTTTGTAAAACAACAATTATAAACAGTAACCATACAATATTCTATAAATATATGATGATGATGATATCTATAAGAATCTGCATTCAAGTCGATGATGGTAACATCATTAGAAGCAGAGAAGAGGATATATAACTTTTAAGATGACGATGTCCACAATACATACATTGCATCCAAGTCGCTCAAGCTTGTTGACTTGAGTGCTGTTTTATATAGTTCTCTTAATTTTACAGAGTCTCCGGACCTTCCAGTGGTTTGAGATTTTGCTCCTTCTGCTGGTAAAGATAAGGCCAGCATTCGCTTAAGAACCATCTGCAATTGCGCCCAGAATTTCGAGTAAAGATCCGAGTCCTCGGTTCTTAATAATTCCGTGTTTGTTTTAGAAATATGACGGCCTTCGAGCAAGCGAGACAAAGCGGACTCAAGCATCTGAAAGCAAATAACAAGACAAATTTAAGGGAATATAATACGTTAAATCACATAGAACAGAGTGAATTGAGTACACTTACAGTGTTTGATTGCCAGAAGTTTGAAAGGTTGAATGAAAGAGTGGATCGCTCTATCAGAATTGTAAGGAACATGGAAGGATGATTCTCGGGCCCGTAAAAGTCTATTGACTTCTGCCAATTCCTATCTGCTAACAAAGCGTACTGCTTAGCTCTCTGGATGACATTAGTATCGGGTTTAGGAGGACTTCCTTGACGCTCTGTCTCCAAAAACCGTAAACAGCAATCTTTGTGATACCGTGCTAGCTGAAGGTAAGCATACGCAGCTTCCTGTTTGCGTATTTCCCCGAGAGATTCATATAAAGCCAATGCTTCTCTTATAGCGTCACTAGCTGATAATACTTCATGTTTTCTCAAGTCTTTGGATCTTATATCTGAAGAAGAATCATGAGTATTTTCCAAAATGCTCTTCTGTCCACGAGTTGCAGCGGTTGTGTCTTCGTTTGCTAAAAGCATTCCGAATCTGAGATATGTATGAGCAAGCTGTGTGTAGACTTCAACTTTCAGATTTTCTGGAACCGAACTAGCCTCTTCAGTGGCAACACTGAGTTCTGTCTTTGCTGCTATGTAATACCTAAGTGACTTGCTGTATTCTAGTTTTGCAGTTCCCAGAGCTTGTTGGTAAGCAATTTTAAAGGCAGGATGTAGTTTGAGAGCTTCCATCTTTGGAAGCATTTCTTCAGCGAGAGCTCGTCGTCCGTGACCTAAGTTACAGTTGATTAGTATAACATTAGTGTAGTCGCAAACTTCCTTGAATGCCACTATAGCATCAGCAAATGCGTCTTCAGCTTTGTTAAGCTCCTTACTCCCGAGACGGTTCCGACCAAGTTCATTGCATACCCACCCTTTTTTCTTAATAACAGACTGAAACTCATTGCAGCCGCTTGGAAGCTCCTGTAACGCTTTTCGAGCTTCTTCATAACAATTTAAGGCAGCCAAGAGATTGCTTTCTGCATCATCATCCTTACAACCCTTGAGATATTTGAATATTCCGCCTTTTTTTGCTCCTGCAGTTTCCTTAGAGTTTAGTTTATTCTGATCGAGAGGGGCAGCTTCCTTAGTTCCCACTGATGTATCTTCTTCTTTATGGCTCTTATTCTCCACTGTGACATTACCACGTTCATCTTCAACATTTCGTGAGAGTCTGGTGACATTCTTGGACTGTAATTTTTTATTTTGTTTCCTGCTATGAGGCACAGTACGAGCACTACTTCCATTGCTGCTGCTGCTACTGGCACTACTTCCACTGCTTGCTCTGTCACTCTTACAGCTGCAATTTACTAATGAACACGAAGCACAGTTTTGACTGTACTCAGTTAACTTCTTCTTGAGCCTCTGTACTTCCTTCACTACTTCAGACGGCATTCTTAAATTATTGGTTGATGTCTTCTTTGCTCTTCTGGAGAGTGCCTGACCTTTAAGTATGTGGAACTGAACATATATGTCACCAACCAACATCCACACTTTAGCCCAAAAGAGCCGTGTTGATGAAAGTTCCCCAATACTGATGTCGCAAGGCCTTGATTTTGCATCTAAATCTTCCATTTGCATTGTTGCATGGGATTTTGACCGCAGTGAAAGAGACTTGTTCATCGAGGAAACAAACAATGTCTCCTCATACTTCTGTGGCATTGATCCATAAATGGAGCACGCTAATTCCACAGTATTCAAAGCTTGGTGCAACTGTCCATCATCTTTGTAAGCTTCCCCCAAAGACAGATATGATTCACCAAGAAGCAGAACGAGATTCCACAGTTTTCTGTCTAGTTTAGACGTTGGAAGCCACTTACGGATATCACAGACCTCAATACAATCAGGATCACCACATGCACATTTGGAAAAATCAACAGAAGATATATCATGAAATGCAGCCTCTTGTTCTGAAGACTGTAGTTGCCGTGTCCACCTCAGAGACTTTATAGCTTGAGAAACATGGTGTACAGCTGATAGTTTCGATGAGATAGGACTGGTGGTAGCTTGGCATACCGGACCAATTTCAAAACTAGTATCTGAACTAGAGTTCACTGCAGAGCTTTCAGTATCGTGAGAATCTGGACTTTCTGAATCTAAGAGTTCTTTGCAAGGTGACACGTTTGCTTCTAACTTTGATCTAACAGATATTAAAGGCGATATATCAGAAACTGAGTAATCTTCAGTGAACTTATCCTCCGAGAAAATCACGGCCTCACTTTCATGGTCAACAACAGTAACAGGATCAAGAGATTCCTCCTCTAGTTCTGTTATTTTGACTTCCCGTTGCACACTATCAGACTCAAAAGTCAAATCAAATTCCTCATCATTATTCAGAATGAGCCTTGCAAACTGCTCATGTGCATATGCCCGAACAACCTATCCAGAATGGTATCACTAATCAGTACCCATCAAAGGTTTAACAAGAAAACAGCTCAATGAATTTAAGAAATCATCGTAAAGACCAATACCAGATGATCAGGCTCGTCCAAGCAATTCAAACAATTTCTGAGGAACCTAGCACACTTGTTCCTATCATTTGGTACCTGCAAAAGATGCAAAGTGTCAAAAAAGCGGCAACTACGTTCTTATTGATATTACATGCAGATTAATGTCTTGCCCCCTTACCACTGACAAAGAAAGCCTATGGCCAACACGGTAGAGAAGATTTCCTAAAGAAAACAATGAGTCGCTTCTCCCACTGTGTATCAAAGATGACAATGGGCTTGTGCTGTCGTTGTGATCGTTTGAAGAACGATTATTTGATATAATGGAAAGATCAAAGAGCTGGATCACATCTTCACCAGCGCTTTTGTAGAGCTGAAGAGGATATAGTGAAATCAACCGGAGTAAGTATAACAATCAACAAGAAATAATTAAAAAAAATATGCAATAGTATGGCAGAGAATTATAATATTACCCAGTAAGCTCCAGGATCCTCTTTGCAATTTGATTGAAGAAACCTTAAAACAGCAAGGCCATTTTGCTGAACAACATGAGGATGAAAGGCAGGTGTACCATCCTCAGAGATGCCTTTTAATAGAAATATATCGTCTGTTTTCAAAAGCTCATACTTTTGGACAACACCGTTCTTATGGTAGCAAATTGCTAACTCGGGCACACTAGCCATTACATTATCAAGCCAAGCTTCAAGCCATTTTAAAGGTGTAACCTGTATGAAAAGAGAACAGTTAACACAAAGTCTACTGAAAGATGAAAAAGCAAAACCACCAGAGAGTAAAGCAGTAACCTGTTTGCTAACATCCAACAAGTGCAAGCTTACAGCCAAATATTTTTCATTGCTGAACAGGAGCAGATCACTACCCAAAAGCATGCGGAAGTTGTGGAATTGCCAAAATAAAACTCTTAAAAACTCATTGTTTCCACCTCTTCTGTGTTTTTCAGACTCTACGGAAGGCTTGATCTTTTCACTGATTTGAGTATTTTGACTTATCGGCTCACGTGCCTTGTCTTTTTTGCTCTTCTTCTTTTCACAAATAAAACCATCCTGTTTAATTTGTTTACTACTCCCTCCAGGGTTGTCAAGTCTGTCGTCTGAAGTACTATTCTGTTGAAGCCCATTCGAGTTCTCTCCCGCAGGGAGAGCAGAAGAACTTGACAATCCCTCTGTATGTGGACGATGAGTCGGAGGGCAATCACACGCCTCCATCCTCACTGAATGCATAGCAAAGTTCAAAAACAACGAATCGTCCACGTTTTTCGTACATTTTGGTTGATTGTTGTGCCTCCTAATCAGTTTCTCTCCCTCTTCAACATCAGGTCTGCATCATACAAGATAATTCCCAACTTAAAGACTTACTTACTCATCGAAAAATTGCACGATTTCAAAAAACGGAATAAGTAAAAGGACGCACCCAGGGTTCAAGACGAGAGTCTGTCCAACCCGCTGAACCGCTATGGAGACTCGAGCTTTCGAGTAAGGTATCTTAAAGATTTGCTTAAGAATATCAACCGGCGCAATCACATCTATCTCATCTCCATATTCAACTAAACCCGATACAGCAAGAGCTTCACATTTCTTGCTAAGGTTCGAAGCAATAACATTAGCCTCAGATATATCTGTCACCATAATCAAAACCACCATAAATCATTCATATAACAGTTCAATATTCACAAAGTGTTCACCTAATCGTAAAAAATTTCAGAGAAATTGTATAACTCAGAAATTACCTCCGGTGATCGTAGACTTCACGGCGGCGAGAGGTAAAACTTTATCGGGAAAATCAGTTAGGAGAGGAAGCCGATTAAGATCCGTCTCCATCGGAAGCTTCCGATACCTCGGAGCACTGACTCTGCAACAACAAATAAAAGCTTCATATACAAATTGAAAGCAGAAACGTATAAGAAGAAGAAGTGAGAGAGATGTAACGAACGTTTCCTGAGAAGGTAAGAGAGCTGAAGTGAAAGACGAAAATGAGTTGTCAGCGATAACAGGGATGGAACCGCAGAGAAAACCTAGTGGTTTTGGCCGGACGATCTCCATTTTTCCGATACATTGAAGGTCTCTTGAAGTTTCGATGGAACTTTGAAGATAAGGTAACGGCATCGGTGGAGGTTGTGGAGTTACTGATTGCTCCATTTTTTTGAGTTTGTTCAATTGATCTCGCAATCTAGAGGAAGCAGTAATCTGAGTTCGTGAGAATTGAGAATTAGGAGGTTTCGGGAGGAAGAAGACGAAGAAGACGGAGAGAAACTGAAATCGTCTCAGGTGATCTTTTCTGAAAGCTCTTATTATTAGAAAGGCCCAAAACAATTTTGAAGTTTCTTTTAAGGCCCAATCTCATCTGTTGAGATTTTTAAAGGAAAAAAAAAGTAACAAAAAATACCACACTTTCATTTTCTTCTTACAAAATATATTACATTTAAAATAAATAAAAAACTCTTTTGAGTAAAAAATTAATGAGGTACGTTTCTATTTAGATTTGATATTTACATTCTGGTTATAAAATGACTAGTATTAAGCCCGGAATATAATTTAATAAGTATTTAAAAAAAATTGAACTTTTTATATAGTTATATTAATGTATTTTTCTGTGATAAAAAATAGTAAAAAAAGTTATTGGTTAATTAGATTAGAGATTCAAATAGTAGATTAAAATATAATATTTAAGAGTTGGAAGGAAAAGACAACTGAATTGGAATAGAAATTTCTAAATATACTACCAAAATTTATTCACATACAATTTCAATTTAAGACAAAAAAAAACACATTGACCAGCCTTATAATTTGAATCATACTAAATATTTAAAAATGGTGTCATACCATGTAAGAAAATTTTCTCTTCACGATTTGCTCCATAGAAGTGTTATTCTTCCAAAAATACTTTCCAACTTTCTCCAATTTTTTATGTGATGTAAGTTTTCACGTCAATAGCAAAAAAAATGATAAGAAGATGATTGACAACTTATAAAGTGAAATGATGTTGAACAATATATGTAAAATAAATAGATATGTAAAATTCTAAATATTACAAATTTGATACCTTAAATATGGCGCTCCTGATAGATATAATAGATCTTGAATGAGAATAGAGAGTGATGTTGTGTTCTTATTGGAATGGAAAAGAATGATGTTTGTTAAGATTGAAAACAATAGTGATATGATTTTAATCTTATAAATATAAGAGAATGAGGTTAAAACTGAAAATTGTGGGAGAGTGGTGCTATAAAAAAAGTAATGGAATAAATAAAATTTGATTAAAAATAAACAAAATCAGTTAAAAATATTGAAGAATAGTGGAAAATTTTTCTTTTTGGAACAAAAAAAATATTTTTTATTTTATTTTCTTAATAAAATTTTCCATGTGGCAGATTTTTATTGGTACAGTGAATTTACATTTCTATTTAGGTTTGATATTTACATTAATGAGGTACGTTTCTATTTAGGTTTGATATTTACATTCTGGTTATAAAAGGATATGTTGATACTAGAAGGATTAAGGAATGTGTTCATGGGCAAATTGGATGTTTATAAGTTTCGATTTTACAAGTTACCATTTCTTTAGATGCAATGCGGTGTGTATGATTTTAGAAGCATAAGACGAATCCAAAACGAACAAAAAAATATATAAAAATTATTCTTTTTTAAAGGTTTACCTATCAAACCAACATATAAGTTGCAAGTGTACAACTAATCGTATGTAGTATTTTATGATCGAATCCCAAAGAGAGAGTAAAATTACATGAATGAATTCTATAGCTAGAACTAAAATATCACGGCGAATATTTTTGGGTTTTTCTTAAGATGTAAAATAAGACTAAAGAAAACTAAAACAAAAGCAATTAAAAAGTGATGTAAATTCAGAGATCAAAGACGTTGGGCGATGGGGGACTTATCTTGAGATCATGATTCTCAATAGTTTCAGCAAATCTTCATACGAATTTCTCGAAGGTGGATTCTAGAACTCGTAACACTAATGTATAAAAGAACTATTTGTGATAATTTAGTTAACTATGCCTAACCTAGTCAAATACTCAACCAATTGGTAGGCACACGACGCGGGAAGGCACGCAATATGCTCTAGTGGTCTTAATTTACAGCACTCCATGACTCAATTAGTTGGCAGACCATGAAGAAATCTGCTCTATCTAGCTAGTTCAGGGGAAAAGAGCTAGCGCTTGTGACGAGTCCATCCCCTGGGTTCAGTTGCAAGTGATCAATCAAGCAATAAGCATTAAGAATAAGCCTAGACGAAGAATCATAATCATATGAATGAGAAAAAATGAATCTAGCAACCTATACAAATCAAACCATGGATCCCCTTCAATCAGCCCCCACTAAACTCAACAAAGAGACTACTCGGACATGATGAAACACACCATAGAAATAGATGTAATGGAAAGCATAATCAAATATAAGTATTAAGAGGGTTTTAGATATCTTCTATGTAGAGTAATTGATCTTCTTCCTTAACCACGTAGAAATCAAAATCAAGATGAAAAGAGGTGAGAAACAAAACAAGGAAGCAATCGATGGATGTTGATGAACTTGAAGGTGTTTTCCTTATTTGCTCTCACTTCTAAAGTTGCATAAGGACTTGCATTTATAGTGTTTTTGTGGATAAATTAGGTTTAGGGCTTCTCGGAATGAAATAAATGAAGTGCTGTCGTTTTGGTCTTGTGACTTGTCGGAGGAGGCATTGCGGCGCCAGCGGGCACTCTTGGCGTGGTAAAAGAGGTTTTTGCCGCGCCACAGGCTCTTCTTAGCGAGCCAGCAGACGGCTTCACGTGAACGGTCATATCTTTTGAATGGTTTGGCGGTTTGGTTTGATTCCACTTGAAGGTGAAAGATGACTCTTCTAGCTCATTTTGCTATTTTTTTTTGTTGCTTTTTGTCCAAGAGCCTATAAAAACTCTAAGCTATACAAATACTCGAAAAATCTTTTATAAAACATTAGTTTCACTTAAAATCTCTATTAAAAACGTATAAAAAGCATAGCTAAAATAGGTAAAAATACGATGTTATTAGTTTCCTAGTGTTGCTATAATGGAATACAATTCATAACATTCTCATAAATCAGTTTAAGAAGAACTAATTGTATGAATTGTATTCTAACATTCTCATAAATCAGTTTAAGAAGAACTAATTGTATGAATTGTATTTCAAGGTGACTTCAAATGGAATACAATTCATAACATTCTCATAAATCAGTTTAAGAAGAACTAATTGTATAAATCAGTTTAAGAAGAACTAATTGTATGAATTGTATTCCAAGTTGACTTCAAATGGAATACAATTCATAACATTCTCATAAATCAGTTTAAGAAGAACTCATTGTATAAATCAGTTTAAGAAGAACTAAAATAGGTAAATATACGATGTTATGAATTGTATTCCATTTGATACAAAGAACTAATTCATATGGAAATTAGAGAGCCCAAAGAATTCATAATCTAAATGGAATAATAGTCGGTTAGAAGAGCCGGCCTGAGGGAAGGATTTTGAAACATTTGCATGGGTCCCCAATTTTTTTGGTGGCTACTATTTTTTTAGTTAAAATAATTATATATATAATAATAAATATGTTACAAAATATAATTAAAATATGATATCAAAACATAAAAAAATTATATATTCTATATGAATTGTAATGTTAAATCAATAAAATTATACATTAATGAAAATTAAAATTCAATTTTCTCATTGTTTATATATTTTAAAATTATTTTTTCTATTTTCACACAGAAAATTTGTTTATTGTATGGCGCCTTGAATAACTCAGGACCGGCTATATCGGTTAGATAAAGTGAAACATAAAAATGCTCCAATTGCATTTTTACGTGGGTAATTATCTTATTAACTAAAGCTACTCGTTTTTCTAAATAATCCGAATAATTTATGTTTTGATGATGACATGATTCATAATTATATTCAGTAAAATCTACTGCATAAACATCACCTGAACAACATCTATAAAATTTTCTATTTAAATACTATCATATATATTCTTTTTTTTGTTGTCTTCGGTTACATTATCACTAGACATATTTAATATAATCCTATTATGATGATATTTAACTAGCGTCAGCATATGTGATTACGATGAACAATTTTCATGAAAATGATTCCACGATGCAGTTCTTCCAGACAGACAGTTATGCATGTACGACATTCTCTCAATGAACATGTTTTTCCTATAACACATAAGAGTACGACGAACGACTCTACCTAGAACACTATGAAACCTCATATAAGTTTTGCATCAATTGATCTGTAAGAAAAAAAATTATATTCCATAGGAATTGAACCTCAAACATAGTGTATAAACCTTTAAACTTTTGACCATTGGGATACGAGGTTTCCAAAAATACTGTAAAAATAGGACTTTAGTATGTTACTTGTTTACGAGGCATGACTATCTCAAGAGTCAAAGTTTATTCCAATGTTTTGAAACTGAACCAAATAGGACCGAACTCACTGAACCAGAAATTTTTATATAGCCGAATGCGGTTTAAACTAAAACTTGGATTTGAATTGAACTTGCTAAAACCTGATGAAACTCAACAAAACCAGTGATTCGATTCACAAAATTTTAGTCATAATTTATGATTAATTAGGATTTTGAATCAAACTTAAATTTTACAATCACAATAGATGATTTTTTTTAGCAACGTTATTTCTATTTTTAAATAAATTTTATTTCTTTTATTTTTAATTTAATATGAATTAAGATTAATATCTTATTATTGACCTTTTAATTTTTTTCATGACAATTGTTTATGATTAACGTATTTGGATGAACTTAATTATTATTTCTAAATGTTGTGTTTTGAAGAATAAATCTATTAAACCTTTTCCATTAATTTTATATAAATATAAAAGAT
This sequence comes from Cardamine resedifolia, assembly GCA_014578085.1. Classification (NCBI taxonomy): domain Eukaryota; kingdom Viridiplantae; phylum Streptophyta; class Magnoliopsida; order Brassicales; family Brassicaceae; genus Cardamine; species Cardamine resedifolia. The sequence continues at coordinate 25,094 of VBRH01000411.1, read as the reverse complement.
TTCATATAAGGTTTTGTCATTTCTTTTTCTGTTTTATTGTAAGATAAAATGATATTGAAATTTTTGAAATATGACTTGTATTTTTCTTTTTTGATTTTATGTTGGCAAATTTTAACAAATATAAAAAATTTAAAACTAGAATTAAAATTTTGACATGCTTGATTAGACCGGTCCGATCAACTAACCGATAATAGTGTTGAAATTAGTGTGCGATCTGAATTTTGAAACATTGGACTTTGTCCTATCGAACGGATCTATATTTTGAACTCTCTTATTACTTTTTATTTGGGGTTGTATTGAACTGAATATTTGTAGTGATTTAAGTTAAAATGACAAATCCTGTGTTATTGAAACATGAATATCTTAATCAAATACAATGTTATTGAAAACATTTTGAATCCAGTGTTAATAACAAAATTTCGAATTCTCCAAAATTCATCAAAATCATCTCAAAACTCAAATCACTCCAAATTTTTCATCCAATATTTTGATATAAAACACATTCATGTGAAACACATGTTATAAAACTAAACTAAATGACTAATTACAAAATGATATCATCTTTAAGAACATTTCCAATATACACTTTAGGCCTGGTCTTAATTACTTTGTCTAATGGAAGCAGATGTATATCCTTCCATAAAATCTCTAAATCTTTAGCATGCTGTCTTGGTTTATATTCTAGGCGATTTGATTCAAAACCGAGGGAAAGCATCATGAACCGTATGTTGATTACAATCTTGTCTCTATTAGTGATTTCTCAGCTGGTTTCGTCGACAGTTTTGTTGATCGGGAAAAACACATTTCTCTCTTTCGATTATGCCGAAGCAACTTTCAGTAAGTTTTCTCAATTATTGTTTCGTTCATTCGATTCTAATCATAGTTTTTTTTGTTCGGATCAGTGGAAATATTCAAAGTCTTAGATTTGTTGACAAGGTTACCATTTACATCATTAACAAAAAAAAAAAAGGTTCCTATTTACACGGCTTATTACCAAATTTTGGTGCTATATATATGGCTTACATTAGAATTTAAAATTTATGCTTCGAATACCAAAAACTTGTAAATGGTTAAAGAATAAAATTGATCTGTTATGTCCGTTGAGTTAGGGATTGATATTCGGTTCAGATGATTTGAATTTTGAGTTTTTTGGATTTTAAAATTAGATTTCATTTGGTGAAAAGTTCAGTTCAGGTGGATTCAGTTTGTTTTGCTTCCGTTTTTAACAAAATTTATAACAAAAAATAAAATATTATAACTTTTAATATATATAAATATATTAATTTTTAGTGGATTTTGGTTAAACGGTTTTTCAGTTCGCGTTCGGAAATTTGGTATAGAAATTTCTGTATCATTAGGGTTATTTTGAAAGTTTTGGTTTGATTTAGGGGTGTATTGAATTGAGAATTTGAGGTGATTTGAGTTTTGAAATGATTTGATTGAATTTGAATGAATTAGGAAATTTATTATTAAATTATCTGAAATCTCACATAAAACTATGAGATTTTGATATTTGTATTTTTAAGTGAAAAATTATTTGAAATCTCACTTGGAACTTTCAAATCCATTTCTTAAAATGTTTCCAATAACATTGGATTTGATTGCACATTTTAAAATTCTTAATTCAATAACACTTGATTTTAGAAGATATTTTAAAATTCATGTTTGAATAATGTAGGATTTGTCACTATAATACATATCACTCCAAATCTCTAGTTCAATACACCTCCCTTAGTGATTTTCGTTTCAGTTTGCCCACCCGGCCGCTGCCACAATTCAAAACCTTAAAAATCTCTACTTGGATTTGTTATATGAAAACTATTGTTCTATTGTATACATTTGATATGTTTTCAGCTCCAATTGTTGGAAGTTCGGGGGAATGCGGATTGTTATACGCTGCAGAGCCTCTTGATGCGTGCTCAGATTTAACCAACATGGCGGAAAAAGGATCAAAGTTTAGTAGGTCCTCTTATGTATTGATCATCCGCGGTGGCTGTAGTTTTGAAGATAAAGTTAGGAAGGCACAGAAAGCTGGATACAAAGCTGCTATTATTTATAACTATGAATATGATGAGCTCTTAGTACCTAGTAAGTTCATATGTTCTCAAATGTTTATGTTTGTATCTAAACAATTTTTATCAATAGTTTTATAAAAATTATAATTTTGGCAATGTAGTGGCTGGAAATTCATCTGGTGTGCATATACATAGCGTGCTTATTACAAGAGCATCAGGTGAAGTACTTAAACGGTATGTGGGTCAAGCCGAGATGGAGCTTTGGCTCCTCCCGGGATTCGGGACTTCGTCGTGGTCAATCATGGCTATCACTTTCGTATCTTTACTCGCCATGTCCGCTGTTCTAGCCACTTGTTTCTTTGTCCGTAGGCGAGTTAGAAGGCGTGTTAGGGATTTGTATTATGGTGGTGGCCAAGGACTTTCTCGTATGCCTAGAAACTTATTGCAAAGCATACCAACTGAAGTATTTACCGGTGTTTTTGAACAAGGTTCAACTTCGGTTACTTGTGCTATATGCATAGATGATTATTGTGTTGGCGACAAACTCAGGATCCTACTTTGCAAACACAGTAAGTTCATTTGGTTCGGTCTTGCATACGCTTCTTTATAGTGGTTTGTTGTCTTATATTTTATACTTGGTGTGCAGAATTTCATGCTGTGTGTATTGATTCTTGGCTTGGACATTGGAGATCCTTTTGTCCAGTTTGTAAACGCAATGCACGAACAGAGAATTGTGATCCAACCGCATCAGAAACGACACCTCTGCTTTCTCCTAGCATGAACTCTATAACTTCACTGCAATCATCTTATGATCTACCAATAGCTGTTAGAGTATACCTGTAAATAGCTTATTCGATTAACAGGAACGCCTTTTCCGAAAGTTACACATACAGGCCAAGCCCTGGAAGCTTGGTTTGGTCTTCAAGTATACGGTGTGATCGGTGGGGTCTTTCACCCTTTTTCTCTCTTTCAGGCTGCTAAACTAAACCATAGAAGCTACGAAACCGGAGCTGTGTTACTCTTGTTTATATGCTACTTGATCTTTATATGGCACCAAGAACTAATGCATATGGAAATTAGAGAGCCAAAAGGATTCGTAATTAAAACGGGAATAATCATCGGTCTAGATACGGTAAAACATAAAAAATGCTCCAAAAACAAATTAAAAGAGACTAATAAAATAACGAAGATAGAGAACCATGAACTATTTAAGTTAGCTTAAAGTGTAAAAAAAAAAAAAAAAAA
>VBRH01000411.1:0-11062 GCA_014578085.1 Cardamine resedifolia | reverse complement strand
TAATTCAATATACAATATTTTTTTTAATTTCAGCTGGTTTTAATTTTTAAAATATCCTGAAAATATTACTAATCAGTAATTATCCATTTAAATTCCTTGAAATTTGTTGTAGTAGTTTCTACGAAATTGACTTAAATCATCGAAAATCTTAAAATTCCATTAAATCTTTCTAAAATTTGATTTTCTTCAAATAAATTCAAATCATATATCCAATATGTCCCCCTAACTATTTAAGAGAATTTATGAAGAAAATATAAATAAGTTGACTATGTAAATAAATCAATCAATCAAAATATGTCAATTGTTATAAAATAAGTCGATGGCAAAAAAACTTAAGTTGAGAGAAATAAAATATAAATCGACAGTTAGATAAATCAACTTTGTTAATAATTCAACATAAAATTATATAATTCGACCAAGAATAAAAAAGTTTACTTGAAAAAATATAAATCGACGAACCAAAAAAATAAGTCAACGGTTTAAATACGTCGACCATGTAAAAAAATCAATCAATCAAGTATAGGTCGACTATTATAAAATAAGTCGACGGTGAAAAAATAAGTCGATAGAAATAAAAAAAAGTAAGTCGATATTTCAACAAATCAGTTTTATTAATAAGTCAACATAAAATGATATAAGCCCATCAAGAATAAATAGGTCTACGAAAAAATATAAATCGACTAACATAAAAATAAGTAAACAGTATAAATATGTCAATTATGTAAGTCAACTATTATAAAATAAGTTGCTAATGAAAAAAATTAAGTCGACTTAAGTAAAATATAAATCGACAATTCAATAAATCAACTTATTAATAAGTTAACATAAAATGATATAAATCTATCTAAATAAATAATTTCAAAATTTAATTATGATTAGATATTAATTTTCATAATAAAATAATTAATTTTTAAACAAAGTTAAATTTGTTATAATTTTTATTTATTGAAAATTTAATTAAATTTTTATTATATTATTTAAAATTAATTAGTTAAATGTTAATTAGTTATAATTAGAGGTTCTGGGCTGCTTAAAAGAGACGTTGTCTTATGGAGTTTTCCAGCCAAATGAATATAAAATTTATTTTCTTTTTGCTTCTTGTGCTCTTGTTGATCTCCTTTCAAGTTCGAATCGCCCAGGCTGGAAAACCCAACCCACCTATAGAATAGATGTATCGCCGCCCTCTAAATCGAGTATGGGAAAAAGACACGTAAGCAACAATACGTTTTGACAAGTTGCAGAGAGAAGACACTATAATGTGGTCAATATTATTATCGTCAGAGCATCTCCGATGTATTACTCTATTTTTTTCTTCAAAATTGAGTAACTTTAAAATATAGTTGAATTGTACTCCAATTTTACTCTATAATGGAGTTAAATATAGAGTAATGAGTAAAAAATAAAGTGATAAATAAAATTATTCCATATTTGGAGTAATCTCATTTTTTGCTCTATTATAGAATTGAAAATAAAGTAGGATTGGAGCAAATTCTACTCTATTATTTTAGAGTTTGGAGTGAAAAATGAAGTATGGTCGGAGATGATCTTGTGCATGATCTTATTTTTTAGCTCAAACATTTTCGGATCTGTGTCACAATTTATATCTTTACATATCTCCATTTAGTTTTTTTTTTTTTTTTGCATTAACAAAATTAAAAAGAGTTGAAATTAAAAATTTGCTGATTATCCGTACACATTTTCTCTTCAATAAACATGATTTCCACATCCAAAAAAATCCACAAAATTAACAATTTAATGAGAATTTATCAAGACATTCTATGGACTTTGTTTTTTTCTTACAGGAAATAATTTTATTAATTTCAAAAATAGAATACAAAACTTTCAAAAACCAAATTATTACATAAGCCAGAAAGTTGTAAACTCTGTATTTATTAACTAGTCATTAGTGAGTTAATGACTGTACTACTTCAAATTATAATTTTAAAAATTGGCATTATTTACGGTTTTCTATTGCGTCGTTCTTTTCTTCTTCTTCCTCGTCCACCGATGGTGAATAGACGATTTTGACATCTTCATAATTTTGTCATAAACACTTGTGTTGTGACTTAGCTTCATAACCATTCACAAGATCAACAAGTAATGTAAACTTCTTCTACCTTCCCATCTTATTATACAGAACTTGACTTAGCTTTTAATAAACCCATTTTATGACAACATCGATTCCTTTATTAAGTTTTATTGTATGAAACTGCTCATGAATTGTTTGACTTGAGAGATCATTGTTCCTCTTGCTTATGAGGATTTTGGCTGTTTTCTTTATGTGATTAGTTAATATTGTATTTGTCTCAGTTTTGTATAACTCACATTTTGTCATATTTTGCCAGCCACTGAAGTTATAATCAAGAGGGCTTGACTGAACCAACACTGAGTTTCAACAGGTAGTTTAAGTCCTCCTCTAATTTGTGGAACTAGTATATAATTTGTGGTCTTGTATTTTGTGTTTGGTTTGATGTGGTATAATGAGCAAAATTATCCGATTTCATATAATGTATTATGGTTTTATAATTAGTGTCATACCCTTTGGTTTTATAATTTGTTCTCCATTCTCCTTTGGTTCGACATTGAATTTTACAATCAGAATTATGTCAAAATTCCAAAAAAATAAAAAAAGTGTATGGAGGGCCTAAACGGGTCATGCGGGTTTGGCGGATAATAAATTGGTTACAAGAATATCGTTAAATGGGGTGGGTCTAAATGGACCAACAGTTAAACGGGCCGGGTTGGTCCGTTTAACATCACTAACCTCTTAAACACATAACTAAGTTGTGTAGTTGAGAATTTCAATATCTTGGAAGTTTTAATTTAGGTGATTGTTAGTCCTCTTATTTTGATTTCATTGATGATTAAAGCTTGATTATTTCCTTAACTTTTGGCTGTCTTAATCTGTTTATGTTTTGCCTGAATGGATTTGATGAGCTGCGTTCTGGTTTGTTACTCCGAACTTAGTATTATTTAATTAATATACATGATTCATATAAAATGAGTCCATTTTCATGAAGAAATGGAGTTTTCCTTTAAGCAGAGACGTCTCAAGTTTCAAACTTGAAACCTTAGAGTCAAATGTGAACAGTTTTACTAAATCAAGACCAGAGTCATCTTTGAACCCATGCTTACTATTGAACTTGTCCATTGTCTTTGAACTTGTCCACATTCAGCTGTTCATCTGTTAGTATTAAACTCTGTTGCCAAAAATCTCTGGTTGGGCATGTGTTATTGCAGTTTAGAGTTCCATGATTCTGTTTGAATGTTTTCAACTCTTAATTCGTGTCTTTTTATTCATGGTTTGACTACATAATGAATGCAGATGGCTAGATGGGATGAGATTTTCTCCCGACCTGTACAAAATCCCACATTGCTGGAATTTTCTTCTGCCGATCTTGTTTGGTCAAAGGTCGAAGGTTACCGGGACAATATAGATAGGTTAGCCCTCATCCCATATGCGAGGGTGGATGATTTTGTAAGAGGTGAATCCTCCAATAAAGATTGTCCTACGAGTTTCCATTGTTGAAGCTAGACGACGGAAAGCCAAAGGTTGATGTCATCTTGGAATATACTTTAAGTTACATATTATTTCTGTATAGGTTACAACAAGTTAGATCATATATCTGGTTGTTATTCTCATCAGCTGGAAATTTATTGTGTCTATTTTCATATCATCATTACTTTGTGAACGATACTTTATGTTTTGTTATCTGCATACTTTATGTTTTGTTATCGTCAGAGTCGGATTTTCTCCTATGTCTCTTTATTCGTCTGTTTATTCGTATTTCTCGCTTAGTTTTTGTTGGTTTTGGGTTTGATGTTGTTGTTAATTTGTTGAAGATGAGACTATCGAGGGTAAGGAGGAAGCCTCCAGATATGGGTAGGATTTAGGTTGATGCGAAGTCGGAAGTCCCAGATCAGTATGATCGATGGTGTGACTCGCTCACAAACACTTAAGATTTCACAACTTCAAACTTAGATCTATTTTTTCGGTTCTTCCTCTGTGATGGTTTCTCTGCTCCTCCGGTTTGTCTTCTCCTTTCATTCTCGTTGACCCCAGTCTTTTGATGGCTTATCCTTCATATGATTTTTGTCTCTATATATCAGATTGGTCGGTGTGAAATACTCTATATTCGTTGGTTCAAGACCGGTTTTGCACTTTGTGCTTGATTATGGTGCAGTTTAGTTTATTTGGTTTTATTAGGCATCTACGAATGTTTTATGAACCTTGATGGTAACACATATATGGATGTATGGTTTGCTCTTCTTTTAACAATCATTTGGTTGATTGATTCATTAACATAGTCTCTACTAATGTGTGTGGATATGTTTTCTTTTGAAAGACTTTCATGGCTAAATGAGTTCATCATTATTCGAGTCAAACGGATACAACATGATAACCTAAGTCTAATTTATAATTTGGCGGTTTTTTCATATGTAGACGGTGTCGATCTTTGAGCTTCATATATTTTTGAGTTTTCCTCTTTACATATTTATTGGTATCATCCATTGGTGGGTTGTTTCAAACGTACAGTAAAACATCTATAAATTAATAATATTGGGATCAATGTATTTTTAGAATATTTTATTAATTTATTGAGTTTATTAATTTATAGAAGTGATATTTGGGCAAAAATATCAATTTGGGACCAACGAAATAATTAATTTACCGAGGTATTAATGTATCGAGTATTAATTTATAGAGGTTTCACTGTATGTACTCTTTTCTCTTTGATTAAAGAGAATATTTGCAGAAAAAAATTAACCGCAAAGGATTTTTTTTTGTTTTTACTCCCTTTTTGTATCTTTGATTCAACTGGAAATGATTTTGAGTTTATTAACTTCAGTAAACATCTAATGTTTTAGACATAATTCAGTAAAATTATAAATAATAAAGATAATGAACAACATTTTAAACTCTTAAAGACCAAAATATTATTAAAAAATTGTGTGGATTCAACCCTAGTAAATAAATAAATAAATGGAATACATCATGTAACTAAACCTCTACTCATAATTTAGTCTTCACATGATTATGCATAGTCCTAATTGTAAATCTCCCATCACGAAGTTCTTCGGTGGAGGTGGTGTCGGCGGAAAACTCTTAGCCACCGGCTTACTCTCATGAAACTCGTACGGTGGTGGTGGCGGTGGCTGCGGATGAAACTGACGTGGATATGGCGGTGGAGGAGCAAAATGTTGATAATGCGGTTCAGGTTGATAATTCATGCAACCAGGTGGAGGATTATTCGATAAACCATTAGGAACATTCATGAGTCTTGGGGACACATGACATTGTTCCATCACATTTTCTTTTCGGTTTTCTGGCGGTTTATTCTGTTCATTATTGCTCCATACTATAACAGCATTTTTGCCTGACGTTGTTATCTTTTCGAGTATTATTTGTGGATCGGTTTTTCCATATACATATACCGTTTTGCTTCGCTTGTCAATCATGAAATTCACATCTGTAAATATATATCAAAAATATATATGAAACAAGTGAAAATAAAATAACATATGAATAATAAAGTTAAGTTATTGAGCGAGAAAATAGACAGATGATAATACCATTAATGGTCTCGAGCAATTTTTTCAAGGATTTTCTCCATCTTGGTGCAGGAGATTCTATCTTCAAGAGGCATGCCTATGTTTAATTAAAAATATAAGATTTATACACATTTTCAAATAAACATAAAATATATTCATGAATAATTGTACAATTTATTATGAGTGTATGCATACCATGTGATTGGAAGATGATTCCATCGCCATAAATCAAAGAAGCTTTGTTTATTGTTCTTGAGGAACCTTTAGAAAAAAAAAAAATTTAGGGTGAGAAACGTATTTTGTTCATTTTATATACCCAAACTGGACTATTGAATTTTGGAAAAAATTCTATATCAATATATGACGATGATGTATAGATCTTATGCTTTGCATTGTTCGTTGTAAATATTTCTGGGATTATATCTTGTTTCCTTATATATGTGATATCTTATTGCTTGTATATGAAGTATCGAATATATCAAGTATTTTTATCTTATTGCCGGATAACAAATCTGCATTTATTGTTTCAGAAATTTTAGGAATCAATAACTCACTAATTACCCCACTTTTGTGTAAACACTATTTCCTATAAATACTTTTTGCTATAATTACATAATTTATCAGTAGGACATAATGGATCTAGGTCTTTTATTTTATTTTTAAAATCTAAATAAATATTCTGTTTTATAAATTATAACAAACGAAACTCACAAAAATACATTTTTTACGTTGTATATAAAAATTTAGAAATGGGTTCTACACGATCTTTCTCTAAAATAAGTGAAATCAATACTATTTTTGTAAACTTGTGGCAAGGCTGGGAGCCTGGGACATTTTTCGATACAACTCACTTCTCATCCAAACACTTTTAAATTGATAAAAATTCATATTAATATACACATCCAATCCGAAATTTAATATATAATTTAAAATATATATACAAGATTATTAATCTTTGCAAATCTTACCAAGTAATAACATACCGTATATATGAACCTTAATATATTAAAACGGGAAAATCTAATATTAATGCCTTAAAAATCTTGATATTGGAAAAATTGAGATTATAGTTTTAAGAAAATCATAATTAGTCCAAACTTAACCTACAAGATATTCTAAAAGTATTCATTAACAACCCTTAAAAACTGTAACAAATACGTAATGACCAAAGGACTAACTTGGAAAAGCATATATCATTGAAATGGATGAAAATTTTGATTTCTACCTTAAAGATATGAAACCGGCTGGTGCATCTGAGTTAAGATTCTTCATTTCTAGAAGTCATATACGTCAAATATGGAGAGACTACAAATGATTTGAGAAGAGGAACTGTAACTTTTTCATCAAACCATTTAACAAATACTCAAAATCTTAGCTTCTAACAGTAATGAGATCGTGTTTATAGCTAGCAACATTCTAATTCATGTGTAACCTTGTGATATAATCTAATTAATTATATCTTTTTGTGTGATTGGTCAGTAGGGTGAAAAAAAAAATACGTTTCACTGAAATAAAGAACAAGCCGACCGTTTTGAGAGATTTGTAACTCAAGGAGATTGGAAAGTTATCGAGAACTTTAGATTGTCCATCTATACTGAAGAAACAATGCACTAAATCTTTGGTGTTTTAATTTTTTTTTACCAAAGTAGCTATTAGCTAAAAGCTAGATTTTTTGATAATAAAATTTTGGTAATTAAACTCATTGTTCCATTTGGTAATATAATTTACATTTTATCAAAAAAAAAAAAAACAATGCACTAAATCAATCAATTATGAGAATACTAACAGTGAAGTTTTCATATATTTTCTTTTTTTCGGTAATATGTGTAGCTTCTCTATTTTGGTGGTCTATGAATTTAGAAGATGTTATGTTTATCAAATAAAGTGTACCAATAGAAGAGTCAGTTTTAAATTTCTCCTAATGATATATATAAAGGTATGATTCTTACAGTATTTTCAGGAACTAACTGGCTTCCCAAAAGCAATTCTGCAAAAAAAAAAAAAAAAAAAAAAAACCATACTGACAAAAGCCTTAAAAAGATTGTAAGCAAGAAGATCGAGAAGAACTAATTTGTCTCAAAAGTTATACCATACCAAAAGTTATATCCTGTTCAACTCTCTCACTCTCCATTTCCGTTATATTATCCATTGTTGATTCCTCCATGGATATACATTAGGAGAACTAATGTATATATAACCTATACAAATTCACGCATACATGAAATATATATCAGTTAGGAAAACAAATGAAATGACCACATTTTTCATTGAAGCTCACAATTTAGAAAAACCCCAAAAAAAACAAAAGTATGGCATAGTTAGGATGTTGCGGCGGGTTTTTTTTCCCGGTCCGACCCGAAGCCGTTTTGAGCCTGCCCGTGTTAAGTCCGTTTTAGAAAAAACCCGAAAACCCTTTACACAAACAGTGTAACCCAAACAAAACCCGTGAGTTTATGGGTATACCCGCGGGCAGGGGCGAACCTAAGTGTTAGCATATGGGGTCAATTGACCCCATATTAATAAAAAAAAAATTATAGTGTAAATTTATTGATTTTATTGTTTTGAACACACAAAAAAAACAAAATTTTCTGACCATTTTATATTAAAACCACAAAAACAAAAATTTAGTTTTGTTTTGACCCCAGAAAAAAAAATTCCTAGGTACGCCACTGCCCGCGGGTACCCAAGTTGTTTTTTTTTTAAGTTTAATTTGTTTTAAAAAATTAGAAAATTGAAAATTAAATATTTAAGATGAAGCAGATTTAATTTGTCTTATTTAAGAATTAAAATTCTGTTTTTCTTTTGTGTTTTACGTTATTTAATTTTAAATTCTTTTGTAAAAGTCATTTAATTTTTTACAATTCACGTATTTCTAAAAATATTAGCAATACTAAGATTACACACAAAAATAAAATCAAACACCTTTTTCTTTGTGAAGGAAGCCAGTAAAAAATGGGTTTGTTTGAAAATTCGGTAGTTTTTATGTTTTTATTTGTGATTTAGGTAGTTTTTGATATGTATGTAGTTTTTGGGTAGTTTTTATGAAGAAATAGGAGGATTTTAAAAAAAAAAAAAACTACCTAAAACAAACCTAAATGGGCAAAAACTACCTAATTGCAAATTAAAACTTAAACACTACCTAACTATCTAATTTCCTCTAAAAAGATTACACCTTATCTCGTGTTCTTTCGCCCAAACTAGAAACTCATTCCTTGAAATTCATTAACAATAATTCACAAGTAAAGACCTTAAAATTCCTTTAAAAATTCCAACGGATACATCAGAGTTCTTAAGGATTGTGATACATGGCATTTTCACAAGTCCTTCCTAACTATATCCCTTACCCAGAAACACCCCATTCTTCTTAAGAATCAGCTTGTCGGACTCAAAACTTGTAGCGACGCCATGCTTGCTCAACAGAGTTCCAGAGATGAGATTCTTCCTCATGTCAGGCACGTGCTTCACGTAGGTGAGAGTTACCACATTTCCCGAGGTGAACTTCAGCACCACTTTGTCAATGCCTTCAATCTTGGAGAGAGACGTGTTACCCATCTTCATACGAGCATCAGAATTGCTCTTTTGATAGGTGCTAAACATCTCCCTATCAAAACAGATGTGAGCAGTTGCACCGATGTCGTAGAACCACTCTTTAGTGCCTTCATCAACCACATTTGCTTCCATGACCACCGCACATAGGTCATCTTCCATCAAATGGGCTTGAGTGAGTGTCTTGGCCTTAGTGCGACAATCCTCAACTTTGTGCCCTTTCTTGTGACAATAAGAGCATTTTCCGGTGAACTTATTAGGCGCACCTTGCTTCTTGAAGCTTGTAGAGGCTTGAGGTTTTCCCTTATTAGGCGCCCCCTTGTTTGAATTAGGCACAAATTTTCCTTTGCCCTTGTTCTTGTACTCAGCCACATTAACATTGTGAGTAAAAGTCGGTTCAGTCTTTCGCTTGAACGACTCATTTTGCAGCCTGGAAATGAGATTTCCCAAAGTCAAAGCCTTTTGTTTATGGTTGAGATAATTCTTCAAATCGACCCAGCCCAAAGGTAGCTTTTCGATGATGCAATTCACTGTGAATGTTTCACAGATCTTCATTCCCTCATCCGCTATTCTCTTGGATTATCAATTGCAGCTGTGCACTTGCTCCATGATAGGCTTAGATTCCACCATTTTGAAGTTCAAAATTTTCTCCGTAGCGAATTTTCTCGAGCCTACATTGAAAGACTTGTACTTCTTTTCCAGAGAATCCCAAAGATCTTTGGAAGTTTTGTTCTCACTGTAAACATTGTACAAATGATCTGCCAGGCGTGCTTGAATGTAGCCTTTACAAATATAGTTCCCATGGATCCACGATTCGACACTAGCCAAAACGTGTACATCAGTATTCCCGGGTGGCAAAACAGGTTTCACCTCGGTGAGATACATCTCCAATTTAAGTGTAGTCAGAAAGAAATGCATATTTTGCTGCCACGACTTGAAGTTGGAGCCATCAAATTTTTCTGGTGTCACAATGGCACTCGAAACATTCGGGACACTAGACGTGGCAAGTGGAAGCCCATTCCCGTTTAGGGTCATCGTCTCACTTGTTTTGTTGCCGTCATTGGAGCCTCCGTTAGTCGCATCGATAATACTGGTAGTCATTGTTTTTATGTTTCACAAAAGACAAATAAATGTCAATATAGGAAAAATAAAATATTTAAAATAGCATTTAAAATATTTAAATGCTAAAATAAAATAACTTAAAAAACGGTTTCTGAATCGCTAGTATGCGATTTCAAAACGTTTTTAATTTTATTTTATTTAATTTTTAACGTTTGTTTAAATCGCTAATAAAAGCGTGTACAAATCGTTTTTTCCAAATAAATAAATAAATAACGTTTTTAGAATTCGCAATTAAGCGTAATTCAAACGATTATTTTTTCAGATCGTTAAGACCTTATTTTGAGAATTCGTTTCGCGCAATGTTTTTGTGCCCAGCCCGGCCCGGCTGGTCGGACCGGTTAAACCGGGACCCGGTTGCTCATCCGGTCTGGGTTTGATGCTAATAACCACTGAACTAATAACCGATAAACCCGTAAAAACTCGCCATTAACCCGAAACCCGTGCCTCGGTCGAACCGGCCGGTTACCGGTTAAAGAAAATCTAGAGTTTAATTTTAAGAATTTGAATTTAAATCCTTTATATCAGGTAGAGAGTTTAATTTTATGATTAAATAAAATTATAAACCCCAATTAAACTCTTCGTACCCCTTTTTCAATATTTTTAGAAATTTGCCAAGTAATCTCTTCGTCTTCTCTCCTCGTATCCTCGTCTCCTCAAAGTCCTCTCATCAGCTCTAGTTAGTCTTTTGCTTTCTCCTCTAAATTGATCTTTTGTGCTCTGTATTTGTATTAGAAGTTTGTATGTGTCGTTGAATTTGTTTTCTCATTTTCTAACAGGTAATGGAAACCAAGAGATGTTGCATGGTCCTATGTGATTCAATCAAAGGATTCAAGAGGGAAAT
>VBRH01000410.1:27552-56365 GCA_014578085.1 Cardamine resedifolia | reverse complement strand
AAAAAAAAAAAAAAAGAAACCCCAAATCTCCTTGTATAAAGACTCACCAGGAATTTTGCTAATAAGGCTCCTAGCTTTCTCTGCACGTTTTAGATTTTTGTGCGCTCCTCTTACAGCACTGAAGCGATTCTCATCCTGTTGAGAAAACAAAATTGAAGAGACAATCAAGAAAACATATAAAATACTAGTCTGTTGAAAGTTCACAGAAAAAGTTGATATTCTCTAACATTAAAACCATAAAAAGAAAATTGGCACTCTAGATGAGATTGCTTGTCTCTAAATTTATAGACTTAAGTTAAACTTACACTTAATAACTCTATTTTTATCACGTAAAATGGTCACTAAGACTTGTAAAAAAAGACAACTTTTATACAGATTTTGGTGTTTACCTTTTCATAGTCATCAAGCCATTTTTCTTCCTCCTTCGCATGCCTCCATTTATCAACTTTGTCCAAGATTTCTTTTCTGCTTATAGCTTCCTCCTTCGCCTTCTCGATCTGACCATCTATGCTTGCAAGAATATCAGACAGATCACCACCACCTGAGTAGGAAAACTTTGTTACTAAACAAGTACTAAATTAATTAATCGACATACTCAAGAAGAAATCGTATAGTACCAGAATCAATGAGCTCAGCAAGACTCTGTCTTGCAGCATCGATATTGACATCCATATGAACCTCTCTGCAGATTTCTTCTAGTACACACTGCCTCTTAAATACCAATTCCTTCATTTTGCTGGACTTTAGGGCATTCAATCTTTTCACTTCATCTTCAGCCTATAACCAAAACAAAGATAAAGACGTAAGAAATAGTTAGATAATCGCTAACTCAGACATATCAAGAATAGATGAAAATGCTAGGTAACCAAATAAAAACATTGTATATTACCTCCCGGACAATGTCTAGACCAAGGCTTCCTTTTTTCAAGGCATTAACAGCTGTAGCAGCAAGTAAACTACTGCAATGGTCAAATCTTCTCCTCTCATCCATAGGTGTTTCCATTAGGTTCCACAGCTCATACATGGTTCTTCCCAAACCTTGTAACTGGCATAAATAAGAATTTCAACGTGTCAATATCATACTATCTAGTGATACTATATCTACATTATGTCAAACGTATGGTCAGACGCTTGTAATAGTGATCATTAGACATTGACAAATCAGCAGCATTCAAATGGCTAGTTAAGTAAAATGGTAAGAAAGTGAATATAATTTGCTCATATGCAATGTCTGAATCCGAAGTGTAAGCATCAAACTAGCTAATAATGTTTACTCTATAAGGATAAAGAATTGGTAAAAAACAAAAGTTTGGAAGTATTCTTTGATCACCTTAAGCAGCTTCTCATGTTTCTCTTTCTTCAGAGACTCTACAAGTTCGCTTAATCTAGCAAGAGTATCATTACTAATACTTTTCGAATGAGTCTTTGAAAACTGGGTCAAGCTGCTATGAACATTACTCAAGGCCTTAGAGAAATCAAATGACATAATCTCTGAAAACTCCCGGACAGAATTGATATAAGAGTTTACTTTCTGCAGTCTAACGGCCTGAAATTGAAATAAAGATGATAAGCACATAACCACGAAAACATCTTGGAACAAGTACTTAAACATGTATACATATAATATAAGAACACCTTTTCCTCGTGAAGATCTTCCAGATGTGCTCTAAGCTCATCCAACTTTGTTTGAGTCAAGTCACTTTCATCAATTTCAGGACCAGAGCTAACAGGATAATCAGTCCCCGCTATGTTAGAAGAAATCTCTGCTATTTGTGTCAGTATCTCAGAGACTTCTTTCCTTCTCAGATCCTTTTTCATCATTAGATCTTCCAATAAAGGCTTCAAATTGGATATCTGCTCCTTCAAAGAGCCTTGTTTCGTCTTAAACAGAAATAATAAAAACAATTATATACACACACACTCTATGAAACAAACATGTAGTGATGCTAAGAGTACCATACCATACCTTTGGAAACGGAACATGCTCACCAAGTGCAGACATGATGCTTGCAATTTCAGCTTCAGCTTGAGCTAACGATCGCTGTAACTCAGCTCTGTACTTGCGAGTTTTCTCAACCTTTTTATTGTATATATGAAGACATTCCTGCTCAAGTTCTAGCAGCATCTTATCTCTCTCATTGTAATTTTCGCCAATCTCATCCCATATTATCTACATCAAAATTAAAAAAACTGTGGTTAATATCAAGGCATTACTGTGCAAGTAGAATAATAGTAAGAAACAATGGAAACATATACATTTAAGTCATCATTAGCAGTTTCTTAATCCCAATTTCGATTATTGATCAAATATGAGATAACAAGAGATTTGAATACACAACTAGTAATACAAACGAGGCCAACTAAGAAATGCAACATACTAAACAAACATTACACTAGAGCTCCTTCACGGCAAAGAATAAAAGCTGTAAGCAAAGATAATAGCGGCAATTCAAAGTCGAATTTTCTTGGAAGTAGTATGAAAATGTTAACAAGATAGAAGCGAAATTGACATAATATGCCTGGAATTAAATATAAATAGACAGTGACTAGAGAAGCATGAACACTACAAAATCAAATTCGATATTCAACTGCTTCAAGGAATTAATAATTGAATCATCAGAAATTCAGATCAAAATAGTTAGAAATAATCGCAATCGCTACAATCAAAAGACGACAATTCTGGAGAAAATGAATAAGTAGAGGAGGAGAAAAGGGCGAGGAATCTGAAGAGAACCTGTAACTCTTGAAGAAGGGAAGTGCAAGTGGTGGTTGAAGAAATAGGCATTTTGATCTGCCGCCGGCGCCGAGTAGCGAAATTGACGTTGCTCAGAAACCCTAGAAGGTGAAGGTCATAAGGATTATCGGGTTTAAGCGTGAAGATCCCCAGAGATTGCGTTTGAAGGGTGAGAGGCTGAGAGCTAATGCCGATTTTGGAAACAACGTTTTGGCGGTAAACTCAATTTTTGTATCCCTCTCGAAATGTTTGCTATTTTATTGTTCTTTGCTTAAATTTCAGAAAAATGTCTAAAATTTATAGAATAACCAAATTTGATTTTATCAAATAAACTAAACATGAATTTATTTACGTTTAAATTCAAAAATTAGATATTCTTTAATTTTACTGCAAGGTCCAAGCTAATGTTTCTTGATAGTTTGTGTAGTTTTACCCTTGTAAATATTGATATCTCTAGTTAGATAAAAAAAAAATTAGAAAATTTAAAATTTTGAATAAGTCTCCAACATTAGTGTGGCTAATTGTCTCATTTTCCGGTATTAATGATGATTTGTTTACTATGCTAAGGGAACCTTTTGTCCAATGTCAATATGCCAAAATTCATTTATTTTAAAAACTTCTTTTAATAGAGACAATGATTAAAAATTGAACAGAACAATGATTAAAAATTGAACAATATGTCAAAATTCATTTAGTTTATATTTTTTTAATAGAGAACAACAAATTTTTATATATTTATATAGTAATCTAACATATAGAAATAATGTGAAATGTATTTTTTAGGAAAACAAATATAAAGAAAACTAACAATGTCTTATTCAGAAATCAAATTAAAACTCACAGCATAAACTTAACTAAAATAGTAAAGTTTAAACCCAAATAATTTTTAATAATAATATAAATTAAAAGATAAACTAAAAGCTTTATGAAAACAAAAGAAAAAATAAAAATTAAACGAAATGTTTAATCGAATGATTTGACCGATTAGATCAAATTTAGAAAATTTAGACCAAATTAAATACATAAACCAAATTAAGGATTTATTTAATCGATTTTATGAAAATCGGGACTCCAGAACAGGGGCGGATGTACTAGAGCGAGAGGGGGCACCCATAGGTTTTAATGTAATTCTTAATAAAATTTAAAAGTTTGCACCCATACTTTGGACTAATTACAAAATAATTAGGCTGAGTCCAAAAAAAAAAAAAAACTAACTAAATTAGACCCAAATCAACTGAAGTTATAAAGCCCATTTATGTTAATCAAATCTTTACATTAAAACACTAGTTTATATATAATTGTAGAAAAAGAAGAATTAACTGCATTATATTTGTTCTTAAGCGATTTCTAATTTTTTTTGCTTGCAAAACATAAACTGGTAATAAATTTTCATAATTTCTTTGTTATACATAATTTGATTTGTTCTACATTTTTTTTTTTAATATTTGTGTCCCCGGTGAAAATTTTCTCTAGATCCGCCACTGCACCGGAGTATAAATTTCCGTCTACTCGGACGTATAGACGACGGTTAGCCCAATTTTAGAACATCGATAATGGAGTATATATATTACCAAGAAAAAGGAAAAAATAGCTTGGGCCGTAGCTCAAATAGTTAATGATGTCCTTGAGAAAAAGACACAACAACCAACAATTGTCACTACTAAAATCAAAAGCTTTCTTATTAAACGTACACACTTAAACAACTTCACCCATCATCTTCCTCTCTTCTGCGCTTATTCTCAGGTTCTCTCCGATCTCTCCTTTTATACTCAGAATTGATTCCCTCTCTGATTTTATAGATCCATTCCCTTGTAGATTTCGTGTCTTTTGATTTGATTCACACTTAGAAAAGAGATCAATTTCCTTTACCCGATCGTCATCGTCGACAATCGCTATTAAAAATCTCAACTTTTTTTTTTCTGCTAATGCTATTTGTTTGTGTAATTCGTTCTTAGATTTTTTATGAGTTGCTTTCGATTTTTGGCTCTGGGTAGTGTTTATCTTCGCCCCATGAAATCGGTTATCTTTTGGGTCAAAGGAAATTGCGGGGAAATTCAGTTATTTTATAGTATCCTCCATACGAAGTTGTGTTCTTATTTGCTATTATGATTGTAGAAGTACAAAACGATTTTGGATATTTCATGTTCACATTAGTTGCTGATTTGGATATTTTCTGGCGGTTCTTCTCCCTTCAAAGCAAACAATGGTGTCGGCGAACAGAGAAATGGCTGTTTACTGTTTTGACACTTTGGTCTCTCACTACAACAACGAAGAGACTCCACCACCTGCCTTTGACGAGGCCAATCAGTATAATTCTTTGAACCATTCCTCACTTTTGTTTGGTTATTTTATGACATGCAAGTTCTAAATCTCTCTCAAGTATCCGTTTTTTTCCTTCTCTTTGTCTGGAAATTGGATAGAGAACTAATGAACGGAGGATGTGCTCTTATATACAAAATCTAGTTTTTTTTTCATATGGTCCAAAGTTGTTCTTGTAATAAATACGAGTAGTTACTTGGAGTCTGTGAAACTGTGATGAGGACATTTTTTTCACAATCGGCTTTAAGGCTTAGTCAATGATACTGTTCATTTAATATTCAGAGACTGTGATGATCATATCCTTGCAATCATCGCATGCCTTATCTTAGTGATGTTAGAAACTAACTATTTTTGTCCAATTTTCTCTTGTAGTCCATTGTTTGTTACCTGGAAGAAAATAGTGAATGGTGGAGAGCCTCGATTGCGTGGATGTATTGGTACACTTGAAGCACGCCGCTTGATCAGTGGCTTCAAGGATTATGCCTTGACAAGGTACTTAATCTTCCTCACACAGTTTTTTTCTTACCGCTTCTCAATTTATTTCATTGGACAAGTGTATGATGTGCTATTCATCTGTTTGCCTCTTAAAAGAGTTTCTTTTTGTCAAGGTTGAAATTGTCCTCCCTCAACTTTGCTTGTTATATTTCTTTGTTCTTAAGTCTTAGATGTAATCTATTGACTACTCTGTTGAATTATTCTTTTTCTGTCTGCTTGCTCATTTTGGTCTTGTTATAATGTACTTTATGTTGCTTAGAGGGGACAACAATGGTTTACAATAGACTACAGATGGATAAACATAAAGTGATAAAAAAAACTAATGGATAAGTACACATACTATATTTACATATGTAATTAGGCAATTCTTTGTCTACTTAATCAAACTGCATAGACAAATATGGTGTTTTCCTTATTATCACGATATAGAATTTCCTATCAAGTATCAGGTTTTTCAGCTGTTTTTGTACTATCTGAGTTTGGTGTGTAATTTATCTTTTTTGTTTCAATTTCTTTTCCTTTTTCTTTTATGTGTATCTTTCTTCGAGATGTTGTGTATATCATGAACATGAATAGCAACAATAATACAGTGAGAGCATATCAGGCTCAAACTTCCTGCAAGGGAACTGAGTAATTCAGTTTTGAAAATTTAGGAGCTTGAAACCACAATTGAAGCACGAATATGTAGGTGTATTTTGTGCAGAGTGAAGCTCTATTCCTTAGCATTTCCCATAGCTGATCTGCCTATTGTTTCATGTCGTTGGTCGTAAATGCTTGCGTATCTTTCTTTTTATGCCAGTTTTCTAAAAGACATTAATTGCTTTATATATTATTGTAGTGCCTTGAGGGATCGTAGGTTCCCACCTATCCAGGCCAAAGAATTGCCATTTTTGCAATGCACGGTGTCTGTCCTGACTGATTATGAAACTGCAGAAGATTATCTTGATTGGGAGGTATTATCTTCACTCTTCTGCTATGATATGTCATTCACCGTTTTGAATTCAGAATTTAGTCGCTAACATGAAATTGTTCAATCCGTACACCCGATAAACCTTCGGATGACACTTCCCTCATATTATTTCCTTACTCAGTAAACTACTCTGCTTAACATATCCTAACGAATACATATCACACTGAGTACATTTAGTTTGTCAATTTCTACTTATATGTGGTCTATCTTCAACGCCTTCCCTCATTTGTCTCTGTAGGTAGGAAAGCATGGTATAATCATCGAGTTTACTGAACCTGAGACTAATACAAAGCGAAGCGCTACATATCTGCCTGAGGTGCCAGCTCATGAAGGTACCATTTTGATACAATATTTCAAGTCTTTGAAGCTATTTGCAGTTTTGATCATTTGGATTACTCTTTTTCCCCCCAAGGCTGGACAAAGATAGAGGCAATTGATTCGCTGGTGCGTAAAGCAGGATACAATGGTATAATAACGGAAGCAGTGCGCAGGCGAATCAATCTAACGCGTTATCAGAGTACATTATTCAGCATGCATTATAGCGAATACCTTTTATATGTGAAGGCAACAAGGGGCGTTGTTGTCCCGGGTATTAATGGGACCAACAAGCCCGCCATCGCCTTCTCCTGATTTGCACCTGCAAGATGGATGCCATTGATTCTGTTTGGTTTCCTCCTAATTTATTTTCTATCTGTGATTCTAAATTGTCTGGCTCTCTCATAAAAGAAACGAGACTTGACCTTGGTTGTTTCACAATTGTAACATTAATTAAATCACTTTGATCTTTCGCTGACTTTGTTCCTCTTAAGATGAAGATATTCACCACTGGACTAGATTTAGGCCAGTTTCAGTCTTAGTTGACTCCATATTACAATTGTTAAAAGGCAAAATAAACTCGATCTTGTGTTGACTTTGATGAAATAGACGCACCATTTTGTCAACCTATCATATAGTCCAGTAACACCAAAAGTGCGTCTATTTTCTTCAAAGTCAACTAAAAGTGAGTGTGATTCGATAAATTCAACTCAAAATTTGAAGGTTATTTCAGTTAATAAAAAAGTATGAGCTTTGTTCTTTAGATTTGCAAAAGTTTGGATTTATTTTGATATTGTTTTATATCACCAACCAATCACATTTATTTTCTTCTCCCACCTGACTTGGGCCATTTGTATAGCTTTCTCTTTCGAACTCTCCGTCACTTCATTTCATTTTCTAATTGAATCTTCCGAAGCTACAGATCTCTGGATTCCAAAAGCTTGACTGGTGAGTATGGCGGAGGAGAAATGGGTGGTGATGGTGACGGCGCAGACGCCAACGAATATCGCCGTGATCAAGTACTGGGGAAAGAGAGACGAGGTTCGGATTCTCCCCATTAACGATAGTATAAGCGTCACGCTTGATCCCGATCACCTATGCACTCTCACTACCGTCGCTGTTAGTCCTTCATTTGATCGAGATCGAATGTGGCTCAATGGCAAGGTATTTGCTCTTCATTTCCCCACTTTCATCTCTCATCTTTGATTCGTCTCTTAGCTCAGATTCGCTTAACAATGAGTGTTGTTGGTTTTTTTTATGGTAATTTTGGTTACATGCTAGTATAGGAAATCTCCCTTTCTGGAAGTAGGTATCAAAATTGCTTGAGGGAAATTCGAAGTCGTGGTAATGATGTTGAAGATAAAGACAAGGGTATTAAGATTGCCAAGAAAGATTGGGAGAAATTGCATCTTCACATTGCTTCTCATAACAACTTCCCTACCGCTGCTGGCTTAGCATCTTCAGCTGCTGGTTTTGCTTGCTTAGGTACTCTGCTTTTTCACTCTGTTTCCTAGTAGATGTTGCTTAGCATTAACCAGGACACTTTTATGATATTTTGATTCTTTTCTTTTGTCATTTTTAAATTAACGGAACCACATTATATGATTTTGGGCAGGAATAGATAGTACATTCATGAAAATGTAGTTACTTTTTGTTTGTTAAATATATGAAATCCATCACACCCTCTGATTGGTTTTGTTTAGCATCGTTTCTGTAACACATCAATACAAGAGAAACAAAGAGAGAACAGAGAAAGCCACAATATAGTTTCTTGCACAACCTAATGGTCACATGGCTTTCTTCTCTCTATCCCTCATCTTCCTTCTTAATCTTTTATTCTTTCTTTATAATTTAGCTTAGAGTGGCTCAAATTCGATATCAACTTTTCGTTTAGATGACATTGATCCTGTCTCTAGATTCCTTAGATCGATCTTTCTTTTTGAAAACAGCTCTATATAGTATATAACAGTTGCTATTTTACTACAGTTTTTGCTCTTGCAAAGTTGATGAATGTAGATGAAGATGCAAGCCAACTTTCTGCTATAGCAAGGTAAGACTTCTGTTACCTGACATACATTTTCACCCTCACTGATCTACTACGTATCACTTAAGTATCTTCCATGTTGATTGTATGGCTACTATTTTCTCTTTTTCACAGTGATTTTTATTTATGCATCTATTTTAATTGTACAAGTTTCCATGTTGCTATGTGCTTTTAATTGAATTGTGTGTAGTTAGACATTCCTCTAGAAATTAAGTGGTACCAGTGTATATAGTTAGAATTTCATTTCTCCATGTAGGCAAGGTTCAGGAAGTGCTTGCCGTAGTTTATTTGGGGGATTTGTCAAATGGAACATGGGAAATAAAGAAGACGGAAGTGACAGCGTTGCAGTTCAACTGACAGATGATAAGCATTGGGATGATCTTGTTATCATTGTTGCTGTGGTACGGGATCTTAAATACCTTTAGTCTAGTGTATTTTTAGAATCAGCCGCAGAATTGATCCCAGTCTTTATCTTCTATATTATGTCAATATGCTACACTTTATCTCGCCTAATGATATGAATGAAAGTGAGCTATACCAATAATTATATAATTTACCTTTAGTCCACCATAACCTGTAAATGCTTGTCTTACACTCAGGTTAGTTCACGAGAGAAGGAAATGAGTAGCACCTCTGGAATGCGCGAGAGTGTTAAGACAAGTTTGCTTTTACAGCACAGAGCAAAGGTATGCTCCATTTTTATGTTTGATAACAGTCTGTATCACCTAAAATTGGGTTACTGTGAATGGTTTTGGTTGGGCCTGCTTAACTTAAAAGATTAAAATATTTCCCTCAACTTCATGCTCTGCTTTAATTTCTCCTTAGGAAGTTGTTCCAGTACGGGTTTTGCAAATGGAAGAAGCTATAAAGAATCGAGATTTCACAACTTTTACAAAATTGACGTGTGCAGACAGTAATCAGTTTCATGCTGTTTGTATGGATACATCTCCGCCCATCTTCTACATGAATGACACCTCCCACAGGTATCTCTTTCTCTTCTTTTGTTTCTTTTGGCAGTCATTTGCTGCTTTTAGTTATGAATCTCGTGGTGTTGATCACAATCCGCTAACTGACAACGCCAGGATAATCAGCTTAGCTGAAAAGTGGAACCGTTCTGTAGGGACACCAGAGGTATGTATTTGTTTGCTTACTCCATTTCTCAAAAGCAAGCATCGGAGTTCAAATGGTTTCAAGACTAGGGTGTTGGACAGATCTTCTTGATCTCAATCTTATTTTCATGGACAGATTGCTTACACATTTGATGCTGGCCCAAACGCTGTCCTGATTGCAAAAAACAGAAAAGTAGCAGTTGAATTGCTGCAGGGGCTGCTCTACTGCTTCCCTCCTAAGGCTGACACAGACATGAAGAGGTGAGATAGAAAGTGTGATTGATTGACTGATTCATTGTTTTAATCTCAGACTAAGAAAAATGGTGTTTGGTACTTTGTATAGTTATGTGCTGGGCGATACATCAATTGTAAAAGAGGCAGGCTTGGAAGGAGAGCTTCCACAAGGAATTAAAGACAAAATTGGAAGTCAGGATCAAAAAGGTGAAGTGAGTTATTTTATATGCAGCAGACCTGGAAGAGGTCCTATGGTGCTTGAAGACCAAACTCAGGCCCTTCTCCATCCTCAAACTGGCCTCCCCAAATAACCACCATTTCTATGTCTTGTTATTACTGCAACTCTGAGATTTGCAACAGCTTTTTCTTTTGCTTTGCCAGCTCCAACTCTTGTCCTAAGAGAGCACTCATCTGAATCTTTTCTTAATTATTTGAGTTTACATACAATTCTTCTTCATCAGGGGCACCTAAATACTATACGTAGATGCAAAAAACAATATTGCAAACGAATCAGATCTTGATGGCTTGATGCCAAATATGAATGTATCATCCAAATACAAAAAAAAAAAATAAGACCATGATAATATTATAACAAGTCAATTTTCACAAAATAAAAAGGCATCAGAGGTCCACCATGCATCTCACGTCTGTAAGCAAAACCTACATAGTATTGTCTCACGTTCATGTTGGTTTTGCTAGAAGAGAGGTCTAAGTCTTTTGATTCATTGTCTGAGAAATAGTATTGGATGCACGGTCAAGTGTGAAGTCTACAAGTATCAGATGCACGGTTACAAGTGTGGGTGATGGTTAAAGAGAGATTTAGGTCATATATGTAATTGTAATGATGCGGCAGCCAAGTTGTTTGGTTGGAGTTTTCTGCATACTGGTTTGAAGGACTAGCAATGTTTACCGATTTTGAAGTTCTTGGCACTCATGAGGTCTTCCCGTAACACAACAAGAAGGCTCTCAGTTTCATGAGGCACACAAGAGGATAGCTTGGTGTAAAGGCATACCGAATTTTTTTACTAGACGCTAGGTCCACCTTGAGCACCCGACAAACGCTTAGCGATATTTTGAACATCATAGAGAGATTCAAGTTTTTCTTTGATTTTTATTATATAAAACTTAAAACACTACAAAAGGTGGGACTGAAACTCTCCGGAAACATTGCTCCATGTTTAATTATCTCTTACACTAGTCTGTTAAACAAGAAAGGCATGTCCACAATGCTCCATGCATTTGTAACCAAAACCGCAATTGTTGTAAAAGCAAAAAACTAGTAATTAAACACAAGTATTATTATGTGCTATGCCCAAAGCAGTGTCACAATGATAAATAGTATCAAAGCCAGACCAAGACATACCCCAACCAGTGCGCCAAAAGCCTGTCAAAAGCAATGCATCCACAGGTTAATCACTTTTTCATCATCATCATCTATATATATATATATATATGTATTACTCAGAGCAGTTTTGGGTGCCTCACTTTTCCCTGACTTTCAAACTTGCATTTTACTGTAAACCATGCCAATCCCCTATCAACAATAGGTGCAAGTGCCACTGCCCTGCATCCATCAACATTCTTCATCTTAGGTAACAACATCATTACAAGATAATCAAAACTAGGAATGTTAAAACCAGCTTATCTAGTAATAATACAATCACTACCTTATCAACTAGGACTAAACATGGAGATAAAATTGTTATTTGGAAAGATTCTAGAGGATAAATTGTTATAATTTGTCTTTTCCACTGAATGCCAAAGGATTTGCATTGCCTACTAGCTGGTAAATTATTACAACAATGGATCAAAGTGAAGGTCCATTTGTCATCACCACAGGCATCTTAAAGCATAAAGCTAATATTCACTAATAATAAACTTTTTAACAATACATGGACATTGCAAATCATATGATAATTTGATTATTGATGCTAAATCAATAATGCCATAATCTGCAGATCTATCATGATATGAAGTCTTAACTCCTACTTCATCATCTGGCTAAACAGCTTCCTACAAAGCATCTCAGACCCATGATACTATGATGAAAGCATAACAATTTTCTTAAGCTACAGAGAACTAACTGAGTAAGAAACTAATACTAGCTACTTACCCTCCTATTCTGATGAGTTTAGTAACTTGGCTTCCAGCCCAGACCATGGCCATCACTTTAAGAAATCTGCATGCAACACGAATCTTTCACATCCCTATAATGCTAGGAAATGCTTAAAAATACTCCATACCTCTCAGCCGCAGCAAGATAACCCATTTTTCCAGGTGCTGGGGCCACATAAAACCTATGTACATATATATAGATAATCGTCACCGTTCTAGCTCAAGTATGTGATGATAGAGAACAATAATCCTGTAGCTTTACACAGAACATACGCTCAAAGTTGTATTCTACTTACCACACCAAGAGGAAAGCTATGGTGTAATAGACTGTATTAAGTAACCCATAGGACAATATTCCAGAGACCCCATATCTCTTCAATTTCTTGAGAAGCCTGCAAATTTCACAGCACATCAAGGCGAGCAAAATCATCAGAAAGGAAGAAATATTGCTTATGATAAGATTATGTTAATTCTCCAAAAATACTTCCTTTTAATGCAGATTTCAATCACATTGAACAGAAGCGAAGTGATCTTAGCTAATATTTGGACAGACCATATCAAAGAATGACATTTTCATACCAAAAACATATGAAACAAAGAAGTAGTATAACATAAAGTGCCACAGTAGAGGCATAAAAAAGTAAACCAAATGAAGGATTTAGTGTATCACATACTCTTGTGAAACGAATGGGTTTTTGCTGCTTGTCTCATTCTTATCCAACATTTCTCCTAGCAAATGGGAAGAGAATAGAGTGTCAAAACTCTAAGTTAAAAAAAGGACTGAAGGTATCAACTAGAGAGTAAAGATGATACATAACTGTTGAACACAGTTGTCAATTATATGAATGAATACCTTCACGATAGGAAGGCTCAGGCTTAGGCTCAGGATCAGATTTATCAGAAGCCTAAGAAGTCATGTAGAAAACAAGTACAAGTAAAGAGCTCGAATTCGAATAAAGTTTTCATAGGAACTCTCAATCAAAGCCACCATTAAAAAAACCAACATTGTGACTAAAAGAGGTGACTTTCCGGTGAGAATGGTGGGCTACGGAGAAGTGATGTAATAGCAGAGATTGAGTGTGCTTGCCATTGGTGGGGATGATGAAGTTACGGAGAGAACACTGGTGAAAACAAAACAGCAGCAAGATTAGTAATTTAGCTCAAATATTAGAGCGAGGGAAAGATTAAGTACCGGCGGGGAAGAAAGAGTTAAACGGTGGACGCCGGCGACACTCATCCGGTTCGATAAATGTCGCTATTTTCTCAACTGGTTGGTTAGTGATTAAATTTGATGGATATATAAATTTTTTATTTCAATATTTAACTATAAAAATACTTTATTACAAAATTATTATCAGATAAATTTTAGCTAAATATAGAAATTTTTTATTTTTGTTATCCTATCTTTTAGAAAAAAAAATCATTTAAATTATAGTATATATATATAATTTTATTTTTACAAAGGTATTAAAAAAAATTACAAAAAAGACGAGCACTTGAACCGGAATCTTTAAACCGAAGCTATAAAGGCATTTCAACTTCAAGACTGGTGGGATACGTGATTATCTCTCTCCCGCTCTCCCACTCTGTTTTCGTTTCCAGAGAAAATTAGTTGAGAAAAGAGTAAAGAAGATGATGATGATGGAAGATGAATTTCAAGATCGTAACAACAATCTGAGCCTCGACGACATTGATCTCTCTCTCCTTCGCCTCACTTCCCCACCATACGACTACTCTCATTCCTCATCCTTCTTCTCCGCCGATGAAACCAGCCCACCCTTGAAACGCTCCTCCCCTGTTTCCGACGAATCCGATCACCCCAAACGCAGGAAACTCTCCCCTCAAAACCCAATCTTTATTACCTCTCCTCTTCTCTTCACTTCCCCGGAAACCCAATCTTCCTCTATTCACGACTCGACCCTGTACCCGAATCTCCCCACCGGCAACGTAAGCCCTGTTTCGGAGAAGCAATCTGATTCCAAGAATCTTGATACAGAGGTTGTTATAATTAAGCATTTTCTTTATTCTCTGATGTCTTATGGTTTTAGCTACTAATCAAGAATCTTGAATTGGTTTGGTAAACAGACGATGAAGATGGCAAATAATTGCGTAGAGGAGATGAATCGTGGAGAGACTAACTATGCTTATGAGGTTTGAATCTATTCTGTGATCATTTGATTTTCCTTTGTTGAAGTCTAAAGATTGCAATAAGTTGTTTTGATCAGTTATGGTGAACTGCAGAAGCAGCAAGAGGAGGAAGAAGAAGAAGAAGATTGTGGAGGAGGAATGAGGATAGAGAGATCTGGAGATGGATATGTAATTAGATTGAAGTGTAGATGCAGACAAGCTTTTAGGGTTCTTTTCTCTGATCATCACCTCTACTTCAAGCCTCTGTAAAGCTTCCACTTTTTAGTTTACACTATGTTAGACTTTGTTAATAGGAAGATTTACAAATTTGTGCTAACAAATGTGCAATGATATATGCTCAGAGCAATAGCAAGAACTCGTTTTGTTTTTTGTAATTGCTGAATTGAAGATGGAATACAAAAAAAAAGGTTCCAATTTTTTTCTTAATGTCATTAAGGTCAAAGTCAAAACTTGTTTATCAGCTGAATTAGAAGAGACTCAAACAAAGAGACACTAGGGATCAATTCCCCAACTTTATTAGCCAATAAAGAAGTAATGCACAATAAAATTGATTGATGCGCGTTATCAGCTGCTGTACGCGCTTTCACGCGCCGTCGTCATTTCGTCTCTCTGTCGTCCGCCGTAATCACACTCACACACATTATTGCTCCCTCGGCCTCGACGTCAGTCTCTCTCTCTCTTTCCCTCACGTTCAATGGAAAATTATCAACATTGTCCGTATAAAAGTTCCCTTTCTTCTCAGATGGAACAGTTTGATCTATCTGCCAACACTGTGATAGATGATCCTCGAGCTCTCACCGATAAAATAACCCTAATTCGTGACGCGGGTCCTTCCAAATTCCAGGTCTTTCCCACTCGTTCTCAGAATCTAGCTCGAAGTTTTGTTTTTTTCTCAAAGCTTGAAAATTGTGCTGTTTGGTCTCTTCTGCGAATTTTGAAGGTAATTGCAGATTTTGATGCGACTTTAACGAGATACAGAGTCAATGGACTTCGAGGCCAGAGTATGTTTCATACACATTTTATCAAAATCGTAATCTTCTCTTCTCACTAACCAAATTCAAATCAAGCTGAAACCTTTTATATAGCCAGTCATGGCCTCTTGCAGCAAGGAAACGAAGATTACGATGCGAAGAGACAAGCATTGTATGAACACTATCATCCTCTGGAAATTTCTCCTGTGATTCCCATTGAAGAGAAAACTAAACTCATGGAAGAATGGTATACTCTTCTTATCAATCACAGTATTGACATTTTCCTTGTAATTGGACAAAATCTGAAAAACGTTTTGTTGTTTGGAATGATGTTACTAGGTGGAGTAAAACTCATGATCTTCTCATTGAGGGAGGTTTAACATATGATGCAATCAAGAACTCTGTTGCTAATTCCTCCATAGCTTTTAGAGAAGGTGTGACTGAACTGTTTGAATTTTTGGAGGTAAATGGATCAAATCACGTTTGCAGTTATGCTTATATTGTGAAAGAAACAGCTATTGTTAGACTAATCCAACTTATTTGCCATCTGAATCAGAAAAAGGAGATTCCAGTACTGATTTTTTCAGCAGGACTAGCTGATGTTATTGAAGAGGTGTGTCTGTCTAAAGAGTATTAGTTAATTAGATTTACTCTCCTGCTTCTTCTGTTGCCTCTATAATGAATATGTTTTTGCTACATTGTTACTTTTTCTTTACCAGGTTTTGAGGCAGAACCTTCATAAAACATTCAAGAATGTAAAGATTGTATCAAACAGGATGGTGTTCAATGCTGATGGACAGCTCGTGTCTTTCAAAGGTATATTTGGTGTTTCATGATTCATTTTAAGCACATTCATCAACTCACATTTGTGATTTTTCTTCTGGAAAACTGAAATCTATCTAGGAAACTATTAAGCATTTGATTTACATCTATCTGCAATTATGAACTAGTCTATTTACCTCGTTCAACGCAGGAAAGCTAATTCACGTGCTAAACAAAAACGAACACGCTTTAGACATGGCTGCTCCACTTCACGATCAACTTGGTGCTGACATTGGTGAGGAAGATGAAGAAAATAATGCATACGTGAAACAAAGAACAAACGTTTTGCTTATGGGAGATCATTTGGGGGATTTGAGGATGTCTGATGGATTGAATTATGAGACTCGAATATCTATTGGATTTCTGTGAGTGTATTTTCTTTTCTTATACTTTGCATCTGCTCTGTTTCAGTCTCCTTGTCACTAATTTTTTTTTATTTCTCCAGGAACGATAACATTGAGAAGAATATTGAAAGCTACCGTGGAGCCTTTGATCTTGTTTATCTTGTAAGTCACATAAGCAATATATAGATGATGATCTTAATCACTTGGAAATTTGCTAATCAATGTTTTATGTTTTGTGGGTATTAAAAAAGACTGATGCACCTATGTGGGGAGCTCTGGAGCTTGTTTCTCGGTTATTCTCCCCAACAGAAGCGAGTTAGTTAAGTGCAACATTCTTTCTTTTCTTTCTTTCAGTTGATGAAAACAGTATTGTAAGTTGAGTTCATGTGTCTTGCTTTCATAGAAAAGGATCAATTATTGAGAGAGTTTAAACTCTCAAGACTTAACAAATCAATTTAAGCTCTAATGTGGGTACCAGAGTTGAAGAACAAATAATACTTCCTTCGATTCACAAAATATTTTGTGTTAAAGTTACTTGTGTTTCAAAAATGATTTCAAATAAACTTTTTAACCTAAAAATGAAATATTTTCAGAATGCCCTCTTTTAAGTAAAGTGTAAAACTAGAGAACGAAATGTAATATGTAGCATTGGAGTCTCATCCAAAAACATCCTACTATAGTCAAGTACAAGACATTCATAAGCGAGAAACCGAAGATGGACTTGAAGACTTCAAAAAGCTAACCATATAGCTTTTGTAACTATCAGTCCCCGGAAACAAACGACTTCTGCTCGTAGTACTTTTTCTCACTAGCTTCCTTTTTCGCATTACGTTTCTATAGAATACAAAATGATGTCGAGTGAGATATTGGTCAAGTGAAGCAAGAAGAAGAATGACCTAAGAATAGAAACTTGCCTGATAAGCTTCATGGTTTGCTACAATCCTCCTGATTATAGTGGAAGTTGTGATATCAAGAGGACTTTCTAGAATTTGGAATATGCCCATGCTAATTGGAACGGCATATGGATTATCTTCCTCCTGTTAAATCATCGACCACATTCTCAGAAAACACAGCTCTTTGTGTTTTACCTACTATATATATACATTCAAATGTTGTTTTACCTTTTGAAAATCATCACTCTCGGCTACTGTCCCATGAACCACCAACGAAATGTCAAATGTCGTGATCTGCAATATCCAAATCATTGTCAAGATTAGCTTTTCATGAAATCCATTTGGGTATTACTATTATTAAGCAAAGTGCAGAGAAGCTCACCGTATCTTTTGACACTTCCCATGGAGCACCAATGATCACCTCATCTACATAGCGGCATGCCAGAACACTTAAGCTCCTTTCATGGAGATTCATGATTGGGCGATGCGTTCCTCTTTTAGCACTGCACAGTAACGTATAACAAATACAATTTGGTCAGACGAATTTAAGCAGAGATGCAATCATTTACATTTCCATATAAACTTCTCAACACCACTAAACAATTAAGCTTGATACCAGAATGGGGACTACTATTTTTGTTTGCCTAAAACTAACATCGCCAATTAAATTGATCAATCCCATAACACTTTCCAGGGCATGATAACGAAAAGATAACGATACAAAGACTGAGACAACTAATAAAGCAGACTGCCAAAGTTGGGCTATTTTGAACCTGACAGTCTGGTCATTATGTATTCCAACAAGAAGAAAGTCTCCAAGCTCTCGAGCACGCCTGAGAATCTGTATAAATTGTGTAAATCAAGAACAAATATCAACATTGGCAGAAAGAACTGGAATGTCGGTAAATAACATTTATACTTCTTATCTTCCGCATTCCTCTATAATCAACAACCTACTTCTCATCATCAATAGACTCGCAAATAAATTCTTAAATTTTCTAACATCCAATAAATCATCATCTGTCACTGCTCTCAAGAGTGTTTAATAAGAAAATACAGTATCCAACACATTCCAGCTTCTTTCACAATTGGTATGAGCATGAAATGTATCATCAACATGGTTAACCATACACTCATTGCCAGGTAAACGAATTAAAAATTCCATTCGACATGTATAAACTGAACTGTATGTTGTATGCACCAAATTAACTTAATATACCTCAACATGGCCAGCATGGAAAAGATCAAAAGCACCATCTATGTAAACAATACGTGCATCAGGTCCTGGCCCCTGTCAGCATAAGCATGTACATTAGATCAACTTCAGATAAATATGAGAAGGAGACTGAAATAATGGCAATGTGAATCTATCAAGGAAAATAATCTTAAGATGCATCAAGCGGGTATGAGTTGACATAGGCCATAAGTGAGATGTGATTAGTGAAACGGTCATAGAAAGTGTGAACCAGTAACTTGTTAAAGCTTTAGGAGGTAAGAACCAAGAGTGAACCAGACAATGTTCCACAATAATAATAAAAAAAGAAGCTCATAGCCACTTGCATAGCTATTAGAAATCAAGGGTCATGTACTTGTTCAACCTACTAGATCATAAACTTGTTGTAGATATAGACACCTCCATAGATCTAAGTTATGTGCTTGAGTAAGATAACTAGTAGAAACACAAGTATGCGATAAATAGAGTTGAGGAGAGGACATTCTTTAAGGCTTGCATACCTTGCCATTAGAGAACTGAACAATCCTGCGGGAAGTAGGAAGAAAATGTGAAACACGAGTACCAGCAGAAGTAACTCCATCCTCAAACTTTGGACTACTATGCCCATGACTAAATTGCCTTTGCAGAGAGGAACGACTATGAGTATCACTAACAGATCTTTCTCTTACACAAAGAAGCATACGACCTGCACACGAATTTCAAATCAAAAAATTTCATAAACATGATGTGATTAGACATTTCAGGGATCAATCTGAAACGAGCTATGTCAATTTACCAACGATATCAGTGCTAGAAACTCCTTCAGTACGCTTAATCTGTTTGTAACGACCAGCCTTCTTAGCGAGAGCATAAGCATCAGTTCCATCAGGAAGAACACAAGGATCGTCACCATGGATGATGTAATCGATCTGATACTCATCGAACAATTTCTTCATGAAATCTTCAGTAATAGCGTAAGGAGCATCCGAAATGACTTCATCCACCCACTTAACAGCTTTCACCATAGTCATTCTGAACATAACGAAATCAAAATCAAACAAAAACGCAATTGGAATTACGAGGAACGATGAATTGTGATCTCGAGAGAGAGTAAGAGACCTTTCATGAAGAGGCGTAACGGGAGGTCCTTTGTTAGCTATGATTTCTTCGTCGCTAACAACGCCAACGACCAATTGGTCACCGAGAGCACGAGCTTGGCGTAAGGCGTTGCAGTGACCATAGTGCATCATATCGAAGCAACCATCCATGTAAACGCGAACAGGTTTTCGTTTTCTCAAAATGCGCCATGGAGAAGACAAACCTAAACCAAAGCCTAACGGAAGCTCACCTTTCAGGAAAAGATGGAGGAAAGAAGCTCCGACGGCGAAGGCAGCTCCTCCGAATATACAACTTCCGACGATCTTCTCTTTCTCCCAAACCATTTTTGCTTTACAGAGAAATTTCTAAACTCTCAGATCCTTTTCTTCTTCCTTTTTGGTTTCCTTCACATTTCCAGACGTCCCCAGATCTCTCTCTCTCAGACGTTCTTTCTCTTTGGAACTAGAGACTCGGAATCAGAATCCTATTTTTCTTTTTCTTTATTTTTTTCCTTATTTTCTCTATAGCAGCTGGACAAAAATATCTTAACCAAATCCAGATTACGTACGTGATTTGGTTTGTTTTGGTTTCGTTTGGTTCAACATAAAATCTTGTTCAGTTGCATTTATTTTAAAATCATTCGGTTTCTTTTGGTTTTATAAAATAATCATTCGGTTTTAGTTTGGTTTTTCTTGTTGGCAAATGTTTAAAAAAAAAAAAAAAAAAAACTGAATACATATGAGATTTATCGATACAGTTCTTCGTTCATTAATCAAATCAAGTATTTTGGTTTCGGTTTAAAACTTAAACTAGAGTATTTTGAGGATACGAAATCTGATATTATAAAGTTGCATGGTTTCCTATTTGTTATAAGGTTTCGAATATCGATGCTGTCACTTTTAAGAATTTAATTTAATAACAGAGATTAGTAAAAGTCTACAAGTCTTGTCTTCAAAATATGTTCAAAGTTATTATTACGGCAAGAAACAAATAACATAAAATATTTAATTAATGGAGATCTCAGATTAAACTTTTCTTTTTTTTGGTTGGTTTCAATTTCTACAAAACTGATAAAACCAAACTGCAAACGAAATTTAAAGGAAAGGAAAGTATTCATTCCCCTCCCACACTAAAGGTCATCAAGATGAAACTTGATAACACGTGTAAAAACAACTGCAGCAAGCAAGCACATCTTTCGTGATCTTTCATGTGACACCTCTTTGCTTGAGTTGAGTCATCCTTCATTTTTTTTTTATGTAAGACGCAACTTTTCTCCTAGTATACAGCTGCCAATATCACCAACATATACTTTTAATGATCCAACTACCATAGACTTGCATGCCATAACTAAATTAGCTTCCAACCTTGTAAAAGCCAATTAAACAAAAACATTAGACTTTATCTAGAAACTAGACACTAACAAGTCTACCAAAAGCAGTCTATAAGAAAGCAACATAATAATTCAAACTAAAATGGCTCTAAATTTTACAAAGATACCATAATCATAGAGATATCCGCTTGGCAGCAGCCAACGTATTGCATAGTAGCATGGCTATCGTCATGGGTCCGACTCCTCCAGGGACAGGAGTGATAGCCGAGGCAACACCTAACGCTTCCTCAAAACATACATCCCCAACAAGACGGTAACCATGCTCACAGCTACTGTCCTGCCATATCATTTTCGCATTTTACATAACATAACATGTTCCAATATCTAACCAAAAACAACAACAAAATCTCAAGGAAATCACACATTTGGTCTATAATGGATTCATATTCATGTTGTTGTATGAGTCTTTTTCACTAGGAAATACTACAAGACTTTTAATAAGTTTAGAATACTTCAGAATTTTTGTTTTTTGTTTTTTGTTTACCTCAACCGGACATGTGCCAACATCAATGACAACTGCTCCAGGCTTAAGCCAACTTCCACGAACCAAATTAGGTATACCCGCAGCTGCAATCACAATATCAGCTTCCTTTGTAATGTGCTCGGGATCCTTTGTAAAAGCATGTATCGTGCTTACTGTCGCGTCATACCTCTACCCAAGAATGTCAGCAAAGACATAAATACATAATAGCTAATCCCCCAAACCGAAATGCCCAAGCATAAGAAACCCTATTGCACTAACAAATAAAAAAAGGTAATACCTGCAGTAATAAAGACATTGGCAGACCAACGATGTTACTTCTCCCAATCACTACAGCATTTTTCCGTGCTAGTTCAACACCTGATCTAATTAACAACTCTACACAACCCTTCGGTGTGCAAGATACGAATAGCGGCTCCCTCCCTCTCATTGCAAGATTCCCCATATTTAAAGGATGAAACCCATCAACATCTTTCTCCAATCTCACCATATTCAAGATCTTTGCTTCGTCAAGATGCTGTAAAAGATAAATTCCATTACACATGATGGTATTCAAATGAGAATGAAAACAAAAGAGGAAAACAACAAAACACAAGAACGTTCTCCTGAAAACGAATTACACAAGTGAAAATTAAGATGCTCTATCGTATAATATATGAATTAGATGCTCCACCAACCATCAATAAAGGGAAAGCTCACAAGGAAAAAGATTTGGATATTAAAAACTCAATGAAAATACAAAGAATCATGTCTTTTCCAAAAAAAAATATGAACACAGAGTAAGCATAGAAACTTGACCTCCAAACATAGAATTAATCTTTGATATCAATAACACTAACATCCTTCATCAAAATGTCATGATTCATATTAATAAAAAATGTGAAACATACTTGAGGCAGAGGAAGCTGCACAAGAACCCCATGAATGGACGTGTCTTCATTGAACTTTTTCAATACATTGATAATCTGTCCTTCAGTGCAATCCTCAGGCAATTCAGCTAAAACAGATTTGATACCAGTTTCTTCACAAGCTTTAATTTTGTTCCGAACATAAGTCTGCGAGTCTCTTTGTTGGCCAACCAAAACAACTGCAAGACCAGGGACTCTGCTAACATCCTTTTTCATCTTCCACACTTCACTAATAATCTTTGTTCTGATATCGTCGGCGATAACTTTACCATCTATTACCACAGTCTTCTGTTCACTCTCTATATACACACACACACACAACACACACACAAAAAAACATAAACAGAGATAAGAGAAATACAACTAAATACTTCAAAAGTTAACTCATACAATTAGAGAACTTTCTTGTAATATATAGAGGAAAATATATAGCCATGCAAAGTCCAACAAAATTACATTAGCGGAGGGAAGGAGTTACCGAAGGAAACAGGAGATGGAGGATCAGAGTAAGGAATCCAATTTTCGGGCAAATCAAGAGACACGAGAGGAGGAGACACTAAGATGGAACTTAGGCAATGCAATTCCCTTGTTGCCAAACGAATAGCCTGATTATGCACCAAGGCCAATGCTTTCCTCGCGATCAATAACATGCTCGATATGAAAATGAACAGTCGCTGATTCACACAAGAAACAGAAAAAATCATATTCAGTCTTATGTAAAAAAAAACACAGTCCAGACAACATAACATTAGACAGGTAAGCTTAAACAATGCATTAAACTAAAAAAGCTTAATATTCCATAATTTGATCCTTTTAACTCATCCCCTTCATTACATCCACACAAACTTGCACCAGATTAAAATCTTTATGGAACAAAAGACTTGTCATATGCTTTCAAAATCATCTAATTTACTTAGCCAAATCCTTCATACACAAACGAAATCGGAAAATAGGAAAAAAATACAGAGGAGAGATTTACCAGTGAATAAGCGTCAACGGCGTTGAAAAATATCGCTAGGCATTCCGGAGTTTTGGATTCAGAGGGTGACGACGATATAAACGAATGTTAAAAAATAAAATAAATCACCACCGTGTGGAGAGACACGTGTTATGATCGAGAGATAGATCTTGCAAGTGGGATGAAGAATCAAACGGCAGAGACAATGCCACACGTGCGAGAATTGAGTTGGGTGTATCAATCTCTCTCTCTTCTTCTTCCCTTCTCCAAAGTAGCAAAAAAGCAAAGGGAAAGAGACGATGCGATCGGACGAAGTGCAGCACTTATAGTTCTGCATTCTGCAAAAACACAGAGCGACGAAGAGAATTTGGCAAACGTTAACGAAGATAGTGTGATTTGAGTGTATCGAGAGTGTGATTTGAGAGACATCGTTATTGGGGGATCCAATGTGTTTGTAAATCAGAAGGCATTTCACTCATTCTAAAAATCGGAAATATGAAAGGTGGAAGCGGTGGAGGAGGTGGTGGTGGAGGCGGCGGAGGAAAACGCCGGTGGAAATTTCTGGTCATTGGAGTATTGGTTCTTGTTATCCTTTCTATGCTTGTTCCTCTTGCTTTCTTACTCGGCCTTCACAACGGCTTTCACTCTCCTGGTATCTATCATTCTCATTCTCATTCTCATTCTCACACTCGCTTTTTCTTCCGATCTCTGTTTCAGATCTAATCTCATCTCTTCTCTCTTTTTTTTCACTTTATTTTCAGGATTTGTCACCGTTCAACCGGCTTCTTCTGTAAGCATTTCGTTTTCTTTTTATGATTTGAGTAATGTGTTGGTGTTTGATTTTGTTTCTAATGCTCTTTCTATGGAAACAGTTCGAGAGCTTAAGCAGAATCAATGCTACAAAACACGCTCAGGTATTGTAATTCTCGTTTGATTGATTCGATTCCCATTGCTGCTTCTCATATTTTCTTCCTCGCTTTTGCAGAGAGATGTATCGGAACGTGTCGATGAGGTTCTTCAAAAAATCAATCCAGTGCTGCCCAAGGTTGGTCCTCCATTTTTGAAACTTCTGTGTAGATTTAAGGCTTTGACTTGTTCCAATTTTAGACTACAGTGATGTCATTGATGGATATAGAATTATAGATTAGGAGTTTTTTTTTTTTGCCACAAATTTAGATCTCTTCCTGTATCTATAGATTTAAGCCTTTATGATGGTTGGAGATCCTTCATTAGCTTACACACTGCTCTCTACTTGACACACATTTCAGATCTGGT
This sequence comes from Cardamine resedifolia, assembly GCA_014578085.1. Lineage (NCBI taxonomy): Eukaryota > Viridiplantae > Streptophyta > Magnoliopsida > Brassicales > Brassicaceae > Cardamine > Cardamine resedifolia. Next base: position 31,529 of record VBRH01000410.1, on the reverse strand, counting down.
CTAAATATGTTTAATTTTCATTACTATTGAAGAATGTATTCTGTCATAATTATTGGCATTGATGTAAAGAGGTATAGGCTTTGTAGTTTGATTAAAGATAAAAGGGCTATCTGATCTACTTAACCTAACTAAAAAGCATGTGTAGCAGGTTTGCCAACAGTACTTTTGCAAGATGTGAATGCTAACAGTAGAAAAAAAAACCTTATATTCCTGCTAGTTTTATGGAAAACTATGCAAGATGCCCCATAAATAACCAGTGAATCTGAAAACTTTTCTGGCCTAACAAACAAACCAGATGTCGAGATATCTAAGGAGACTAGAAAGTTGAAATATTTTCATGAATTATGTTGCTTCATGTATCTCAAGTTGTCTTTTGGGTGAGGTAAAGATCTGGTTGCTTGGATGTGAGATGGTTAAAGTGTTTGTAACAAACTTAGAAACGCTTTTGTTTTCTTGTTTCACATGCTAGAAAAGCGACATAAATGTTGGTTCCAGAGATATGAATGTGACTAGCGCCAGGGATTCTATAAAAAGAGGTTTGCTTTAACTAGTTTCGATTTCTTAAAATTCCTCTCCTATTATATTATTTTGATTCTGATCTCCAACTTTAAATCTGGCCACTCAATTAATCTGCAGGATTACCAGTGTCCCCAACTGTTGTTGCCAACCCAAGCCCTGCAAATGTATGAATGGATTAAGTGGTTTCTGTAGTAGTCGTCTTTATATCTCTTACCGATCGTCTAAAGTTAACCTTATTCTGCCTTATTTTTGTGAACAGAAAACAAAAACTGAAGCCTCAAATAAAGGTGTTCAGGGGGCAATAGTAAGTGCTGATGAAACTTGGAGAACTTGTGAAGTGAAGTATGGGAGCTACTGCCTCTGGAGGGAGAAAAATAAGGAACCGATGAAAGATGCTAAGGTGAAGCAAATGAAGGACCAGCTATTTGTGGCTAGGGCATACTATCCAAGTATCGCTAAAATGCCTTCTCAAAGCAAGTTGACTCGAGATATGAAACAGAATATCCAAGAGTTTGAGCGTATTCTTAGTGAAAGTTCACAAGATGCTGACCTTCCACCACAGTAAGTTCTCTACCATTTTGTGTTTAATCATGTTTGTACTAATAGTTAGTTCCTTAATGGAAACGATCTTGTTGGATACTGGTCACATGAATCTCTCCTAGTTTGCCATTAGCTTGTCTGGACATCCTGTTTTCTAGTAGTTTACTTGCTTTTAGATGTTTGATGTTATCTAGAAAGTCTTTGTCACAGTGTTCGCTCTTCACTTATTCAATAGGCAGCAAACCCAGTAATACTTCTATTTTGAGGGCCTTATTTGCGCCAATATCTTAAACTAATGTACTAGATGATACTGACCCAAAAAAATGTACTAGATGATAGGAGGGATGCCATGGATATTGTATGTTCTCTTTCACGGGAAGCTTTTATGTGTAGAATCCTCTGCTAATTTCCTTTACTCGTACTTATTGTGTATCTATATCCACTGTTATGTCAGGGTTGATAAAAAGTTGGAGAAGATGGAAGCTGTAATTGCAAAGGCAAAGTCTTTTCCAGTCGACTGTAACAATGTTGACAAGAAATTGAGACAGATCCTGGATTTGACTGAGGATGAAGCTAGTTTCCACATGAAACAGAGTGTGTTCCTCTATCAGCTTGCAGTACAGACAATGCCAAAGAGTCTTCATTGCTTGTCAATGAGACTAACTGTGGAACATTTCAAGTCAGGTTCACTTGAGGATCCCATTAGTGAGAAATTTTCAGATCCCTCATTGCTTCATTTTGTTATCATCTCGGACAATATACTTGCATCGTCTGTTGTGATCAACTCCACGGTTTTACACGCAAGGGTACTTATTAAATCCAGTTTTCTTTACTTTTTTTCATGCAGTCGTAGAACTCTGTTTTCTAATTCTTGGTTGATTATTGATGTTTCAGGACAGTAAAAACTTTGTTTTCCATGTACTGACAGACGAGCAGAATTACTTTGCGATGAAACAATGGTTTGTTAGGAATCCCTGCAAACATTCAACTGTTCAAGTATTGAACATTGAAAAACTCGTGCTGAACGATTCTGATATGAAACTGTCTTTGCCTGTGGAATTCCGTGTTTCCTTCCCAAGCGGTGACCTTTTGGCGTCACAACAGAATAGAACACACTACTTATCCCTTTTCTCTCAATCTCACTATCTTCTTCCCAAATTATTTGACATGTTGGAAAAGGTTGTGATTCTGGATGATGATGTTGTAGTCCAGCGAGACTTATCTCCACTTTGGGACCTTGATATGGAAGGGAAAGTGAATGGTGCTGTTAAGTCCTGCGCTGTGAGATTGGGTCAGCTAAAGAATCTCAAGGGAGGAAGTTTTAATACTAATGCTTGTCTCTGGATGTCTGGTTTGAATGTCGTTGATCTTGCTAGATGGAGGGAATTGGGTGTTTCAGAAACCTACCAGAAATTTTATAAAGAGGTCAGTTTTCAGAAAAACCGTAAAGAGAAATATTGGGTGATTGTGACCGATGACTCTCTTTGTTTTTATTGTGCAGCAGTTGAGTAATGGAGATGAGTCGAGAGAAGCAATTGCATTGCAAGCAAGCTTGCTGACATTTCAAGACCAAGTCTATGCTCTTGACGACAAATGGGCTCTATCAGGGCTTGGTTATGACTACAATATCAATACCCAAGCCATAAAAAAAGCAGCCATATTGCACTTTAACGGGAACATGAAGCCGTGGCTTGAGCTGGGAATCCCAAAGTACAAAAACTATTGGAGAAACCATCTGAATCGAGAAGATAGATTCTTGAGTGACTGTAACGTGAATCCTTGATGAGTAAGTAAGTACACGGCCAATGCTTTAGAAGCAAGGTCACACGCAAAAGAAAAGATTTAGAGTGCGACATCTCATTTTTTGGGTAAATAAACCCGAATGCATTGCAGGAGAAATGCAGAAGGGGAAAGAAGAGCAAGTAGAAGTGGGTTAAAAGCGATACCAAGTTGATTGAAAAGCTTTGATACGATTATAAAAAAAGAAGAGGATATGAAGAAGAAACTTTGATGTTGTATATGATTTTTGGCAAAGAATTGTGCCATTCTTTTCCTAGTGTTATTTTCCATTTTTCATGTGTTTCCTTTTTTATTCTTTACTTTTGACTTACCAAAGTAGAAGGCGATAAGAGTTTTTTTATCTATTTACTCACTGAACCAGTTTACACAGTACGATATCCAAGGTTTTGTTGAATAGATTTTCATATTTCTGTCGAAGCCAAGTTTCCCAAGTCTGATTACAGAACACTCCATCTCTTCCACATTACCCTCTATCTTAGGCTCATCACTTGAAGTCAGAAGATAACATGTTCATCTAAAGACTAGAGATGGCCACGAAATAGCAAGGGTCAAACGGAAAGGAGAAGAAGAGGGGGAGAAAAAGTTCAAATAACTACATGTGAATATGTGATATGGCCCTTTGCCTTTATTAAGTAATAATGCTTATAATATATCTTGGAACCATTAACGAAATTTTGGGTTAACATGATTGCGGGGTAGCCGGGTCGGGTTGTCATACTTTCCATGCATAATTTCATGATGAACTAATACTATTCTAGTGTAAGTAATACTAAAACTTTTTCAGTTTTGATCAAGTTTGGTCGGAAGACAAAATCCAAAATTATAGTTAAAATTAGAGATGTCAAACGGGCGAGTCTGCGCCCATTTGGCCCGCCCCGCCGCGGATTACCTTTTTCTTGGAACCGCAATGGACCGGCCCGCTATGACCGCGGTTTATATAACTATGTCCAAACCCGCTCTGCTAAGTCCAACAGGTAAGCGGGCCGGCCCGCGGATTTAATTTTTGTAATTTTAAAAAATTAAAATATATTTTTTAAACTAAATTTCATAATTTTTAAATAAAAATTATTTAAATATTACTATTTTGTAAATATTTTAATTTTTATTCATAAAAACTC
>VBRH01000410.1:16178-27257 GCA_014578085.1 Cardamine resedifolia | reverse complement strand
TAACTATATAAAATTATCTATTTATATATATAATTTATTTATTTTACAAAAAATTTATAGTCCGCGGGCCGATCCGTCAATCCGCGGACAAAACCCGCTAAACCCGCGGTCTACAATAGGCTTGTCCATGATGCCGCTTTTTAATAGGCATAAAATTTTATGTCCATACCCACCCGTGGCGGATCTACTTTGGCCTAGCCTGCAGGTTGGTCCGATTGACACTTAAAATGAAAAATCTCAAACCTTTGGTCTATTTTAGTATTAAAGTCCAAAACGCAAACGTTTAACGATCCATTTAGGGTTTGTAAATGGAAGGATCGTTTCGTTTATGTATGAAAGTTGGAGAGAGGGTTAATAAATGTAAAATTCATCCAAAGTTAAGCGAGGGTTCATTAAATTCCATTAATAAAACAACCACCAAAATGTTTGCTTAACGAAGTTAATGAAAGAGAAAGTTAAACTAGCTATTTGATCACTCGTGTGTTTAAATTCTCTTGATTATTTTCTTACCATAAATTCAATGCATAAAAATAAATATAGATTCGTTAAATTGCAAACAACCACGTTTATTTTATTTATTTTTGATAAAGTTCAACGACGTTTATTTTATATAACATATTTATACAATCCATCTTATTTTATAAAACATATTTATTTATACACTCATCAAATCTCGAAGAGGATATTAAGATCCCGTCTTGGTCGGGTATATTAAACTAGTTTTATAATAAATCAATCGCATAGTTTACGTTTAGATCTCGCCTTAGAATTTTTTTTGATGTTTTTATGATCTCAGCTGGTGAGGTTGTTTACGTTTAGCATCTGTCAGAAGATTATAGATTTATAGTATGTCTGAAAAAATTATGAAGAATAACGGAGAAGAGATCTGACATTTTGTTGAGACATATAGATCTAGCTTATTAAAGGATCTACCCATTAAATGATGGCGTACGTACGAGGTAAGATGCAAAATGAGCATGATAAAAACACTAAATTTAAGATGAGAGGAATACGAATATATGATGATGGTATAGAGTGAGGAATCAAATTTGGTAGGAAGACAAAAACTAGTTTGCATTTACATTTACATCTGTCTGTACTAATTAAAGAGAGAACATATTCTTCAAGAGCAGAGCGTAATTTTCAATCCATTGTTTTTGCGAAAATGGGACGCGTCTTACCTCTCAAAGGTCGTATTCACTTTTTGTACATATGACGCAGAAACCGCAATTTTTTGTTGGTTTTAAAACAAACGATAGATAACGAAATGAAATTATACAATAAAAGAAAAGAGGTCAACGTAAGTGGAACATTCATTATTACAATGGACGTGGATAAAAAAAAAATATCACGAGGAAACTAATATTAAATTTATTGGAATTTTGCTGCGGATGGTTTTATTTTTCTTCCCACCGCTAATTGCTTCTCCGCCACACACCTTCTTATGCTTAATTATTTATAATGATGATATAGTGGTCCTCCTTTATCATGTCATATTAAAACCAAAGATTGGTTCAAAGCTCGATTTCTTAACTTGTGTTTTATTTCATGTCCATGTTTGAAATGATTTCTTTTTATATATATGTTTGAACTTTGCTATCCACTCGTTCTTATCCTCCACTATATTACTTTTACACGGTAATAATTATCAAAAGTTTGGTGTCAATAAACGTATATTATCGGATATTTGAAATATAATTGGACAAAGAAAGCTTATGAGTCATAACTAAACCGAAGTGGAATTGTGACCTGCGAGAAGTTGATCCACGAGGCGATCTTTAAATTTTGGGATCAAAAATGATCTACATATATATATTGATCATCTTAGAGAATGTACCATATATTACTTTCGGTTTGGACATGTAGTTCGTTGTTGACAAAAAAACAAGAAAAAACTTTCGGTTTAATATTGGAGAATAATTCGATAACTCTGCAGAAATAATAATATCAGAAAAGGGAAAAATATTTCAAATAGAAAAACACCTTTTTCCATTATATAAAGATGCACTGGAAATGTCGATGGATTATGGCCCGTAGGTTTTCGTTCCTAAAGATTCTTTTTCTCTTTTTTTTGTAGTGGTACACAATGATATTCTCTACTTATATAATAAAAGAATTGTCAGACAATATACAGAGAGAATGTTTAACGTGAAAAATGATAAAAGAAAATAGATGAAAGTAAACAAAAAACATTGTTTGTCTTAATTATATATATATATATAATAGATCAGGTATTTTGTAGGTCCAATAGATCAGGAATCAAAAACAAGGTTTCTATATAATATTTTGTTGGAGTTTAGGTAAAATGAAAACCATTACTATAATAATTGATTTTAGAAAGGAATAAATTAATTTACATTAATGCATAAAAGATGGACCTAAATTAAAGAAGAAGATATCTTATAGTAATAGACTGAAAAGGATATATCTATAGTGGAAAACAAGAAGATGAGACCATTCCTTTCACTAGAGCACCACATTCTCTCTCTTTCTACATTTGTATAAATAAACACTCAAAGTCCTCTTCTCATTTGTCATACATACAAAGATCAACTCATCTTCTCCAACAAGAATCATCAAAGCCCCTCCAAAACAAAAAAGACAGAAACACATAAGAATTAACAGATAGTTTAAAAAAGAGATGACAAAAGTTCACCCAAAGTTCCCAAACACATGTATCGAGAGCTTGTCCGATTATAAAGCTGCAGCCGTGGTTTTAACGGTGTGGAAGAAGTCCCTTCTCTTCAACTGCGATGGATTCACTGTTTACAACGCCAATGGAGATCTTGTCTTCAGGGTCGACAACTACATGAATTCTCCTAGAGACAACATCGTCCTTATGGACGCTTCAGGCTTACCTCTCCTCTCCATCCGCCGCAAGGTATTTTCTTTTGTCATTTAAAACATCGATCTTTAGTGGTCAAGCATAGTTAAAATCGCAAACCCTAACCTGATAGATATATGTACATGGAATTGTTATGAAAGTATACCTATAATCCTAACTTTGCTTCTTTGTTAATTTACTTGAACAGAAGTTGAGTCTAGGAGATTGTTGGATGGTATACGATGGAGAAACAGAGAGAGACCCAATCTTGACGGCGAGAAAAAACGTAAATATAATAACAAACCGGAGGAGCTTAGCGTGGGTTAGCGCCAAGAAGACGGTATTATATGAGATAGATGGATCGTACGGTCAGAGAAGCTGCAAAATATTGGACGAGAGGAGGAACAAGAAGAAAACGGCGGAGATCAAAAGGAAAGAGACTCTGGTCGGAGGAGTTGCCTTTGGCAAAGATGTCTTTAAGCTCATAGTTGAACCGGAGATGGAGCCTCGTGTAGCCATGGCATTGACCATCATCCTCGACCAAATGTTTCGATCTTATTGATTTTTCATTTTTCAAGCTTTTTAATTGTACACATACATATGTATTTGTAGTTCCCTTTTTTGTTATGTAATTTTTATTCGCAATGTGTTCCTATATATGATGTACACATGAATAGAGACAACGTTTTTCGATTGTGATTTTGGCTTTGATACTAGAAAAGTGCAGTCAAATTATTGATGGAATATTTTAGCTGATGGATCAACAACGGAGGCTTGGTGGAGGCTGATATATAAGCCTGATATATTTATTTAATAGTTTGATGCTGAGTTAATTTTATCTCTAACTTTTGATATAAAAAAATTAATTATAAAATCCTTGCAAATTCTTAACATATATATTAACCAAATTCTCAACATATTTGCTAATTAAAAGAGTTATGTTTCGAAATCTTACGGTGAAATAGAGTCCATCAATATCGAAATTTATGAAACTTGAAAATAAATGACAGATTCTGCTCATTTGTGTCCCTTTCAGTTCTAAAATTACGTCTATGTAGTGGAATCACGATTTTGTTTATAAATCATGGAATATAACAGAGTCGAAAGTCGAAACCGTGATTTAGCTTACAAATTAATGGAATTAAAGTTTGGCGCCCAATTGTAAATTAAGATTAGATGCTAAAATTGTGAACTAAATTTTGCGCCCAATTGTGAATTAAGATTTGATGGTAAAGTTGCAAAGTTACATAAACATAATCATAAGACTTTTGGGTCGTAATAAAAGATTTAATGCCAAAACAAGAACGCCTCATTTTTATGTCGAAATCGTTACTTATTTAGTTTTTTTTTTACGGGCCTCGCTGTACCAAATCAGATAATTAATTAACCTATGGTACAACTATTAACAGAAACACCCATACTCACAGAAGACACTTATTTAGCTCTAAATTTTACTAAATAGAGATTAAAAAACAAATAGTGATTATAGAAAGAAAAAAACTGATTTTTAGAAAGAACAAAAATGTACATACATATTTAGAAAATATCATAAGCCTAACTTTCTTAAGATATTTTTTATTTTTATAAGCCACAGAGAGATTCAGATTAACGCTGAAATTTTTGCAATTGAAATTAGCGCATTGGAGCTCTTGCTGCAGCAGCTGCAGTTTCAGTGGTATTAAGATTCTTCTACCCTAAATCTCTCTCTCTCTCTCTCTCTTTGGTGATGGAAGGAAGAAGGATCATAGCAAACCCTAGACCTTGCAGTGGTAGAAGAGTTGTCGCCAAAAAGAGGTCTCGTCCCGATGGATTCATCAATATCGTTAAAAAGCTTCAACGCCGAGAAATCTCTTCTCGTATGGATCGAGCTTTTTCCTTCAGCACTGCTCAGGAGAGATTCCGCAATATGCGTCTCGTGGTTTGTGTTATCTGATTTCGATCGATTTCTCAATCCTTAATTAGCTCTCTAACTTCACCAATTTTTCACCTTGGAATATTGAATTGAATTTAGGAGCAATATGATACGCACGATCCTAAAGGAGACTGTTTGATTGCATTACCATTCTTGATGAAACGAACCAAAGTTATTGAGATTGTTGCTGCACACGACATTGTCTTTGCTCTTGCTCATTCTGGTGTCTGTGCTGCTTTCAGCAGAGGTATTTACTACTTTGCGTCAGTTCCTTAACTTTTTTGTTGCTTTGTCACTGTCATTTGATGGGTTTGTTTATGTGATTGCAGAGACCAATAAAAGGGTTTGCTTTTTGAATATTAGTTCTGATGAAATCATCCGGAGTCTGTTCTACAACAAGAACAATGATTCTCTCATCACTGTCTCTGTTTACGCCTCTGACAATTTCAGCTCTTTGAAATGTAGATCCACTAGACTCGAGTATGCCTACTTACTTCTTGTATTGTTGTGTCTTCTTTAAGTTGGGTTCAGACTCTTTAAAAGTAATGCTTTCTTTTTTTGCTTTAACTGTTAGTTATATTCGAAGGGGTCAAGTAGCCGCAGGCTTTTCTCTTTTTGAGTCTGAGTCACTAAAGTGGCCAGGTTTTGTTGAGTTTGATGATGTTAATGGGAAGGTGTTGACATATTCTGCACAGGACAGGTTTTTTTTTTTCTGGTCTTTATTTCCCAAACTGTGTTGACTTGAAGTTTCTTAACTGAGCTAAACCCTTGCTCTGCAGTGTTTACAAGGTGTTTGATTTGAAAAACTATGCCATGCTATATTCGATATCAGATCAAAATGTCCAGGAAATTAAGATCAGGTGACTTTCCTACATCTTTCTATGTCTCCTTGTTTGAAAATGTTGAAGTTTTAGTTGCTTTCAAGTGTTTTGTGTAGTTGTCACTCTAACTTGTGCATGTGTTTTACCTGGTATTAGTCCAGGGATAATGTTGTTGATCTTCAAGAGAGCTACAAGTCATGTTCCCTTGAAGATTCTGTCGATCGAAGATGGCACGGTTCTTACGTCCTTCAATCATTTACTTCACCGAAACAAGAAAATTGATTTCATTGAACAATTCAATGAAAAGCTTCTAGTTAAGCAAGAGAACGAGAATCTCCAAATACTTGACGTGAGTGGTACAGTGTTTTCTTGGTTCAAACCGCTTTATTGTGTCTTTGATGTTTCTAATAGAGTATTTTGTTCTTAAAGGTCCGAAATGCTGAGCTGATAGAAGTTAGCAGAACTGAATTCATGACACCATCGGCATTCATATTTTTGTATGAGAACCAGTTGTTTCTAACATTCAGGAACCGAAATGTTTCTGTGTGGAATTTCCGCGGAGAGCTTGTAACCTCGTTTGAGGATCATCTTCTCTGGCATCCAGACTGTAACACAAATAATATCTACATAACAAGCGATCAGGATCTGATCATCTCATATTGCAAGGCAGATACCGAAGATCAGTGGATGGAAGGAACTGGTAAGCAGACTTGAATCCAGAAACCTTATATAAAAAAAAGTTCAAAGCGAGTCTGATTTTGCTAATGCTATTGAGACATTGTTGTGATTTTGGTTGTTGATGCAGCGGGGTCGATTAATATAAGCAATATCTTGACGGGTAAATGCTTAGCTAAAATAAAAGCAAATAACGGCCCTCCAAAGGATGAGGAGTGCAGTAGTAGTGGTTTGGGGAGCTCCAAGAAAAGACGAAGTGCGGTTACTGAGGCTTTGGAAGACATAACCGCTCTCTTCTACGACGAAGAACGAAACGAAATATACACAGGAAACACATATGGCCTTCTCCATGTCTGGTCCAATTGAATCTACTTACCATTTGTTTGTTTACTTCAATTAGATTTGGAGATCTCTGTTGTGTAATGTGATCTGTAACTTACTTGTGTTTGAGCAGCAATGGTGCTTGAAATGAAGCAGGAAATATTTGGCTCCGATTTATGTACACTAATATGATTTGCCTACTGAATGAGAACTAACCATTTTTGCATGAAAAATATGTCTATCACAACAACAAACAAAATTGGCCACTTAAAGAAAGTTTTGACTCTTGCTCAAACACATTACATTGCATTCTCATGAATTGTACAAACAAGCTTTTTTAGTTTGTTCTGTAGAAGTAGAAATTTCTCAAACGCAGAAAATATGAGACACTGATATGGCATTAAAAAAAACTACAGAATAATGCTGAATTCACAAGATGATGATGACAATAACTTTGAGGAATCAACTTCAATACTCCAAATAGAAGCCTGATCGATCAGTGCAATTTGAGCGAGGTGATGAGAGACAGTGCGACTTCAGAACTGAGATTTGTCAAGGCTGTCAAAGTAGGGATGGTCGAGAGCTGTTTTAGCTGAAATTCTTTCAGCTGGATTGTACCTCAGCATTTGCTGCATTTTGTTTAAAAGTTTCAAAGAGATTATCATCAACTAGTTTTAAGCTACAGAAGCCATCAACTATGGAAGAGAATCTTAATGAATATATATTAGAAGAGGGTATTTACCGTGAGAAGATCAACTCCTTCGGGGGATAGAGATGGCACAGCACGTGATAAGTCTTGCGGCTCCCACTTTGGATACACATGCCAGTCACGCAATGCCATTACACCAGGCCATTGTTGCTCAGTTGGTGTTCCTAGCAATCTACAGGACCCAACAAAAGAAGCATCATTAAGATATATCAATTAGATTGCTGATAGAGAAGCCCCATGATCCTAAAATAGGTGCCATTCTTTGTGAACCCGTTCATGTATCAGTCACTGGCATCAGAACTATCAATAAGATTGGTGGAACAAGATGCACATACCTGAAAATATGAAGCAGTTGCTGAAACTCAGAATCACCAGGAAAAAGAGCTTGCCTCCTAATCATCTCAGCTGCAAGTTTGTATGAAGATGTGAGAAACATTCAAACAGTAGAACAAAAGATACATTCGAAGGGATGATATAACTAAGAGGACTAACCAAAGATGCATCCAACAGACCACATGTCAACAGCAGTAGAGTAATGAGTAGATCCAAGCAAAACTTCAGGAGCTCTATACCAGAGGGTAACAATCTCATGAGTATAAGACTTGAGAGGGACAGTGAAAGCACGACTAAGACCCAAATCAGCAATCTTAAGGATTCCTTTATCCTTATCCAAAAGAAGATTCTGCGGTTTAAGATCACGGTGAAGCACACCATGGCTATGACAATGAGCCACACCTTTAAAAAGCTGAAACATTAGCCTCTGCACAAGAGAAGGCTCAAGTGGCCTAGGATTCGAACCCTTTCTATGTGAATCAATGAATTTCTTGAGATCAGTATCGAGATACTCGAAAACGAGATAAAGATTGGATTTTGGAGAGTGAGAAACTGGTGAAATTGAGTCTTTGGATTGAAGAACATGTTCGACGCAGAGGAGTCGAACAATGTAGATAGATTGAGAGAGCATCTGGAGAAGAGAGATCTCACGAAGAGCGGTTGGTGGGATGCCTTCTTCGTCCATTTCGAGACGAGTTTTCTTCAAAGCAACAAGCTTCCCAGTGGTTTTCTCCATGGCTTTGTACACTTTCCCATAGGTTCCTTCACCAACCTTCTCAAGTTTCTCGTATTTCTCCATTATTGGTGGAAGGATCTGATGAGATTGTTGAAGATGATGAAATTGGTGATTTTTTGAGTAAGGGGTCTTATAAACCCTAAGCCCCTTTTGGATTTTAGATCTGGAAAGAAGTAAGCAAGCGCCTCTTCGCTTTAACGTTAACAAGTTTCACGTGTCTTCTCGTTTCCCGCTCCTTTGGTCTTTGAAGTACTCGCACGCTTCGCACGCCCCAATATTTACGGGTCGTATTATTTGGGAAAAAAGAGCTCACACGCTCAGAGAAAAATGTCAACAAAAAAACAACTTATCTTTTGACTTTTGTCCAAAGAAAATACGATGATACCAATAGGCTTCTTGATCATCATGATTCAACAACCAAGTGATATCAAGAATTCTTGAATGCAATATAAAAACCCAGTTTCTAGTTAAAATTAAAATACCGTTTTTAAAAAGTTTGTTAGCACACAAAACGGTAAAGAATTTTTTGCTGTAAATTAATATTAAACCGTTTAAAACATGTATAAAAGGTAAAAATGTGGTAAAACATAAAACGATAAGAAATTTTTACTGTTTCATTCTACCACTTTTATCAAATGGTCACATACTCACAGTATAAACAATACACCTCATACCACAACGGTGAACACCAATCATGTCTCTTAAGACTATATTTTGTCTACATAAACAGTATTAATGATCAAATTCGAATACTGTTTGCAACTTAAATGATCTTCAATTATAATCCTAACAAACGAATCACTGGATTTACCATCTATCATTCTATCTCAACCAAACTGCTATGAATGATTTGATTTTTAAAGATAATCTTTTTAATATGGTAGAAACTAGGACAGACAGGAAAGGAAAGAAAAATGATATAGAAGACTTTAGTTTGATTGATGCTAGAGAGTTATATGTGGCATTGTGGAGTTTATAGATTTCACTAGCACTCGTGGTGATTACTTAATGGAAGCTATGCGATGAGTTCTTAGATCCCAGTTTAAAAAAATTCGTTAACAAGCTTAGATCTATGGATTATGGGTGTGCAGTGTGCTACGTTGTGCAGTTGCACATTGTCCCAAACTCAACAAAAACATTACGGAGCATAATTTTGTTTTGAAAAAAAAAAACATTATACAATTTAGAGCTTCTAAAATATAGTGCTGGTCTGTTAAAATATATATATATATATATATATATATATATATATATAGTGCTGGTGAGAAAATAGATCTGAAATCGTTAAGCAAATAAAGAAAAGTATAAACGAACAAAAACATGATACATTATTTTTAATGTGAAGATAAATAATAGTACTTCAATTACTTATTTATTTTAAAGAGAAAAAGTATTGGACTGCTGGAAAAGAAATTAGAATAAGGAAATAAAAGTAATATTAAATGATGGACATTGGCCGACGAAAAAATGATAGCCTAAACAAATCATGGGTCAAAACTGATTTCGAGCAACAATTACTGATTTAATGGGGTCAATAAACTTATTTGAACATCATTTTATCAAATTTTATTTTCAGGGTACTAGTAAATATTTGTTTATAGAAATTTATAAAGGTAAAATAATTATATTGTCCAAGAGTTACATTCGTCTTTAACCACATATACACACATGATACAACCCAGCATAAACTATGTGATTTTTGTCATTGTTAAAAAGAATCTGGAAAAGACATGGTTTAAAGTAATTAGAAAAAGACTTAATTTGGAAAAGACATGGTTTAAAGTAATTCGAAAAGACATAATTTTAGTAGAACAACTTATAGTTAAAAAAATGTCATAGAATAGGGGACTTGGAAGAGTCTTGAGCATAGAGAGAGCATTCAACCCACCACCCTACAAATAACTTGGACAAATTGTTGAAAACACATTTAATGTTAATTTAATACTAGTATTTACAAAAAAAAGAAAAGAAAAAAATATGTCCAGGCCAAAAGACAGGTCTGATGAGCGATTGCATGGTTGACACGTGTTCACTTTTAGCGGCGTTAAAAGATACGGTCTACGTAGTCACGCACACACCCCAAAGTTTCTCCTTACATTTTTATTTAATTTCAGAATCAAACGGCGACGGTTGATATCACAAAAAAAAATCACTAAATTTTTTCAACCTTTGAAACAGAGAGATCCACGCTGTCACTTATAAATCATTTTAGCTGATTTTTCCTGTCTGAGTTAAATTTTCATTTTTTTCCACCAACAAGATTGAAAGGAAAATAATTGATTATTAAAAAAAAAAAAAAATTCAGAAGAGGGAAAAAAACAAAAAAGTCTGGCGTCTTTCTTGCAGAATTCACATTTGGTGTCTGCTGGCTTTGGTTTTTTTTCTCTCTCTCTCAACTTTTGGTTCTGCGATTCCATCAAACCCTTTGAGCTCTCTGTACAAAGAAGAAGAAATTGAGCAACAACAAAAGCCCCCATGTCTGGTTTGTACAATAACAACTCTTACTTCTCCCCTGCTCGAGCTGCTTCTCCTCAGATTAGAAGCACTCCTGAGATCGATAGGTATGACTCCTAACTCGAGACACTCTTTGTCTTGTTTTTTATAGGAAAATCTGATCTGTTTTCTGCTCAACAGCTCTCAGTACTTGACGGAGCTTCTCGCCGAACATCAAAAGCTTACACCTTTTATTCAGGTCCTACCGATATGCAGCCGTCTGTTGAATCAAGGTTCGTTTTTTTTTTTTTTTTT
>VBRH01000409.1:31075-50472 GCA_014578085.1 Cardamine resedifolia | reverse complement strand
ATATATACATATATTTTGTAAATATGTTGTTTGCTTAAAGTATTTAGATTTAATTTATATGATTAGTGTCAAATATTATTATTGTATTTATTTTTAGTTGTTTAGTTATAATGGTATTATTTATTAAAGTAAAAAGTAGTGGAGATATATAGAGGATTATAAATTATGATTTCGTTTAATGTATTTATTTAGAATTTATTTTTGGGATTGGTGTTGCATATTATAATTTCATTTTCAAGTATTTAGAATTTTTGTAGAACTCGCTAAAAGTCTGTTAACCAAAAAAGAATCAATCCACACATGTTGTTGACATTCTGGTTTTTATATATACAAGTAAAAAAGAATACTTTGATTCTAATTAATTCACTTGGCAGAGAACAAAGGCGTTGAAGATTAAATGCCTCATTAACTATGTCTCTGTAGAACTCTTGGGAATGACAATAACATATGTTTGAGTATAAAATGCTATGATGATTGAATCATATTAACACCGTATCCTCCAACAATCTACTCATATAAACTAAGATCAACTCAAGACAGAAAATTCCATTAACATTAAAATTCCATTAACATATACATTGATATGTTGAAGTGTATACCGAGATGAGGTGTACATAGAGAGAGGTGTACATCAACATTATTTTCACCAAATCTTATGAAATTTAGAAATAAATCTTACCAAATCACCAATCATTTTCTTTCTTAAAAACATAAAAAAATCCTACAAATCAACCAAATTATCCTAAAATTTCACTCAAATCACCAACGTGAAGTGTACAACGAGAGGTGTACATCAAAAATCTTACAATACATTGTGTGATCACAAACGATGATTCATGTGAAATATTACATCATCACGTTCCCTTATACTTTTCCATCCATCATTTATTATAGATTTTTTGGTCGGATGGGTTTATCAAATTCATACAAGTCTCACCGTCGGATTATTTAACGATACTACCAAACTAGGCCTTTCAATCCATTGTTTCTACTTGTATTTGAGAAAAAAAAAACAATGTTAATATCCCCAAAGAAGATTAGAATAGGGAATAAGAATCTGGTGAGTAATGATCAGTGCTCAAATCTTCAAAAGTAGAGACAATGAAAATTTATTTTGGTCAAATATTTCATTAGTAAATTAAAATAGAAAAAATGGTGTATGTATATTTTGAGGATACCTTTTACAATATAATCACAAGTGAGTTATATTTTCATTAATTAATTTTTACGAAAAAATACTTGCTCCATAGTTCATTCTTCATAAATAACCTCTATGTATACTTGTATTTTGAGATATTTTTCTCAAGCAATAGATAAGATACCTTATACACATATACGAGTTGAAAGAAAGAAGAATCTCTTAGACATACGATAAGACTCTTTTGTAAAAAAAGAGAAAAGTATATCTCATGGTCCTTAGATCAAATCTTTCCAAAATATGCATCTTGTTTACACATGGATAACTCAATTAATTTGTTTGTTTTCTTTGGTCATCTAAGTGAATCGTTTAGTTACACAAAACGAAGGTAATCATCTAAGGGTATTTCATACCCCATACCTCACTACAACCAATCAAGCATACATAAAAGTTTGATTGCTCGTTAATCTTTTTTTTTTTGTAAAGACAACAAATATCATACACGTATACCCAATATTTATACCATCTTTATTTGGATGTACGCCTCTCGCTGCACACTTTTCGTTTGTGTACAACTCTCTTGTTGTACACTTCAATTTGGTGTACACCTCTTATCGGTGTACACTTGTCTCTCTGTATATCTCGCCTCTTTAGTTGTACACTTCAAGTTTGTGTACACCAATGTCTCTTTCTATATACTCACATTGGTGTACATATCACTTCGGTATATACCTCTGACTATATGCCTCTTGCCGATGAGATTTCTAATTTGAAACATTCTCAATAAATTATTCAAAATCATATCTTTTTGTTTTACATAAATATCATTTTATAAAAATCTCAAAACTTAAAACAAAACTGCTTACCAAATTGCTAATTTAAATATATAATTGCGTTTTTTGTGAAGTTGTAAGATTTTGAATATTAAAATAGAATTTCCACATAGAGATTTTGAATATTACAATCATGAAAATATATATTGTACTTCATTTATTTCATGATAGCCAAATTTATCTTATGTTTAGGCATTTTGTTGGCATTTTCATCTTGGAAATCTACTATGTTGAAAGATGGATTTGTATGCATGCAATTTATATTTTGATAAGCCCTAGTCATTAATCTTTGTAATGGATTTATATGTTCTTCTTATGGTGCTATGCTTGCAGCTCAAGATGGTTCTCAAAGATGCAAAGTTTGCTTTTTTTATAGGCTTTTTTTGTTCATCTTCTCGAGTCTACTCTGGATAAAGCATCTTGAGCTGCACAAATAGTCTAGTTTGTGAAGCTAGATAAACTCATTATGCTTTTATCCAGAAATAAAATCTCAATTTATTTAACTAATTATCTCAATTTACTTAAATAAATTATCTTAATTTATTTAAATCAGTTATAAATTATTTATCCTAAGTTTGGATTATTTCTTTCAATTAGGGTTTAAGGATCTACTCGAAGGATTTGCATAAAAATAACAACGTTATGAATATGATGATTTTATTTTCGTACTGTGGAAGAAATGGGCTATTTACTGTCTTTGATCTATCTAATGTGTTTTTGGATGTATGTCTTGATCTTATCTAGAGGTTCTTGAGAGCCTAGTGATGTTGGAAACACAACTCGAGTTTTGGTAGTAGTGTCGTTTCATTGTTTGATATAAATGATATCAAGGTTTGAATGTTATCAGCACAACATGAACAAAATTTAGAGCCAACAATTGATAGATCTTAAAATTGTTTTTTTTTTTTAATCTTATTGTTGTAAACCCCTATATTTTTACCAACAACTTTTTAATAAATTTTATTTCAAAAAGCCACAATTTAGGATTTGGCTTTGGAAAGGAACTAGTTTGCTGTCAAATCTTGAAAAACCTACTTTGCTATGTGATAACATCATATTTTACATGTTTAAAATTTTTGTTTTGTTAGCTTTTCATCTCATATCTTATCACTTAGGAGCATATATATGCATTTTAGTCTTGCATTCGCATGGTGTCGCATCTTAGAGTACTAGGTTATTTTTATTGCATATTGTATATTTTTTTGAGTCTTCTTAGGTGCCTATGAGACTTGGAGCTTGAAGAGAATGAAAAAAAAGGAATATGGGTCGAAACGGAAGTGAATTTGGAGCTACGGTTAGGAAGTTATGAAGCTTTGAAGTTCCAGCATGTGCAGAGCCAGTCCAAAGTGTCTCAAAGAGCTATTCGGATGAAGACCTTCCCTTGCAATTTAGCTCCAGCTCTCTTCATTAATGTTGTAGATAATTGAGTTAGCTTTCCAATGGAGGTGAAATGAAGTGATTTGCATCAGCGGTTAAAAAGATACGACCAATTTAGTGAGGACCGGTCTACAAGCTATCAAGACAAACGATCGGAAGAAATGAAGTTTCAAGTACAAGACTACCCGATCGGTTTGCAACCGATGGATCAAACCGAGCGGCATAATTAGACAAAACCCAAAAATGAAGCCTTGATCGGTTTNGCAAGGTGCGAATACCGGTCCACTTCGACTCTCAACTAAAATCGTCGTACTCGGGGAGCTTTAGTATTTAGGTTGCAAACTTCAAGTATCACTATGTCATTTGACTTCTTTTTTACATTATAAATGACTATCTTGTCTTTCTGGTCGCATTAACATTTTTTCAAGTATTAATTTTTATGTTGTCCAAGAGTTTTTGTAACCAAATATACGTTATGTTTTTTTCACGAGACAATTATGTTTGGATAGCTAAAAAATATATTTGAGCTCTCTATTTTTTATATAAGATTTAGTTTTATTAGGATATAGATTTTGATAACTGATTCAAACCTAATGACCGAATCTACATTAATCGGTTTGGATTCCTTATTTACAATTTAAGGTTTAATTTGTTTTTTAGTATTTTATGGATGACAGAATATATATTAATCTGTTTGAGCTCCTTATTTACAATTTATGGTTTAGTTTTGTTTAAATGTATTTTATGGACGACCAACTATACATTAATCAGTTTGAGTTCTTCATTTACATTTTAGGGTTTAGTTTTTTTTTTCTTTTATGTACGACCAACTGTACATTAGTCGTTTTAGGTTTTCTCGTTTACAATTTATGGTTAAATTTTTTTTTTTAATGTCTTTTATGGACGACAAGTGTACATTAATCAGTTTGAGTTCTCCATTAACAATTTAGGCATAAGTTTTTGTTTTAATATTTTATGGACAACTGACTGTACATTAATCAGTTTGAGTTCCTCATTTGCAATTTAGGGTTTATATTTTTAAATTTTATTTTATGGACAACCGAATGTACATTAATCGGTTTGGATTCCTCATCTACAATTTAGATTTTAGTTGTTTTTTTAAATGTATTTTATGGATTACCGACTGTACATTAATTGCTTTGAGTTACTCATTTACAATTTAGGGTTTAGTTTTTTTTTTTCTTTTTTCTTTTATGAACGACCAACTGTACATTAATCTGTTCGGGTTCTTCATTTATAATTTAGGTTTTAATTTTTTTAAATGTCTTTTATGAACAACCGAATGTACATTAATCGGATTGAGTTCTTTATTAGTAGTTTAGGGTTTAGTTTATTTTTAATACTATATTTTATGGACGACCGAGTATATTAATCAGTTTGGATACTTCATTTATAATTTAAGGTTTAGTTTATTTTTAATGTATTTCATGGATGATCGGCTGCATATTAATCTGTTTGGATTCCTCATTTATAATTTAGGATTTAATTTTCTTTTTTATATAGGTATTTTTGGACGACCCAATGTATTAATCAGTTTGGATTACTCATTCCAAATTTAGAATTTGGGATTTAGTTATATATATATATATATATATATTATAAACAATCGACTGTACACTAATTGGTATGGTTTTTCATTAACAATTTAGAATTTACTTTATTTTTATTGTCTTTTATAGACGATCATAGACCAAATAATTTTTCGATGTACCAAATAATGTTTTCATTTACCACAGTTTCTCTTCAACCAATAAGAATAAAATCGTCATAAAATGTCACTGTTCATGTACTATAACATACTGTTTCCCGTTATTGTTTATAGTTGCTTTTTTCGAATGCAGCAGCTGAAAAGTAGTTGTTTCTATAAATCTCTCTATTTAATATTTGATTTTATATTTTAATATGGTTTTATGTTTTATGAATATAATATTTCATTTTCCGGACATGTGATTTCATGTTTTGTAGGAGTATCAGTGGATCAGTGGTTGCTCCACTTTTGTTGACATTCCACCAAATCTAGGTTCGCACATGTTTCTCTCTTAAGTGTGTAGGAGAATTATTCGTTTTACGTGGAAAATTGAGTTATTGGACCAGACCTATTATGGTTCAGTTTAAATGATGACACAAACAAAAAAATTCAAACTCGAGTAATACACTAATACTTGTTATTGTCACACAAAAAAAATCTCATATTTTACTTGGTCTGAAATAAGACTCCAGTTATCTCTTTATTTTTTATATCTAACACTCCAAATATCTCTATCATGAGTTACATATATATATTGCTTTTTTCAACATCTCTATCATGATTCATGAATTTTCGTATGGAAAAGAGCAACGAAGAAAAGTCTTTATATGGAAAGTAAAAGCGCGTTTGACAAAGAAGTGTAGTTGGTGAGATATATAGAATTTTATATTTCCCATGATGCTTCATTTACTTCTATATATATCGTCAGATATCTTTCATGGCAATGTGACTACAAATCAAAATGGCTACAAAGACATCACATTTAGTTTCTCTTTTGTCTTTGATTCTTCTACTTTTATTTGTCTCCTCTCATGTGGGACTCGCCGATGCCAAACGCTACCATTACCAACGTTAGTTTACGTAATATCTTATAGCTGATCGGATCTTAAATATTTCTGTTAATTTGTGTAATATCTGTATAGTTTTTTTAATGATTTTATAGACCATACAAAAATCCAATATGAAAAATAGATTAATCAAGAAGTAGAAAGAAATAAAATTTTCAAAAGAAAAAAAAAGAAGTAGAAAGAAAAAAGTTGATCTAATGTGAGAACTCGGAAACCAATATCTTCTTGTGTTAATGGTTAACATTGTCCTCCGAATCATGTACGTATATTTCATATACGACTCTTTCTACTTTATTAGAAGAGAAGCCAAAGGAGAATCATAAAACACATTAACCAATCATATACTTAAAGATAATGTTTTTTTTTTAGTGTATATTCCCTTTATAACAGTTAAATATAGAATAATTTTGGAAGCCTGCAAAATCCTTTTAAAAAAAATACTTACTTCCCTAATATTACACATATTTTTTTGATTATTTGCACTTGTTTTTATTTCTTTAATCCAGAGATGATCAGATGTATCACCAAATCATTTATATCTCTAGTTAATTGCTGCAAATTATTGAATGTAGAAACTGATATAACAATGTTTGCATATCGTGAGCAGGTAAAAAATCGCCATCTCCCCCAATCCCTCCTCCTCCCCCTCGTATGTATGTGCCTCCTTCAAGGTCGCGCAAAGGAAAAGGCCCATAAACGAAGTGCATCAATAAATAATTATATACAGTTTTATATGTATTCAAGAAATTATCTAAACAAAGATCATTAGAGTTTAATAATTATGTTCTTATATCATGCGAAGCAATTAAACTTCCCTCGTGCGGGAATAGTAAATTTCAAATAAAGGGAGAAGTTCGTTATTGTTTTTTATAATTTGGTAATATCGTTATTAAATTTTTTTCTCATGATTAATTGTTATTCATGGGAATAAGCTATACATAGTTTTAAATTAACTCGAAGAGCATTTATTCTTAAGAATATACCGTTTAACCAGAGTTCTTGATACTTGTTGATTCACGATAAATACCGACAACAAATAGGAGATGAACTTTATCAAAATAAAATAAAAAAAGCAAATAGGAGATGAACTGAAAGAATATAGGTTTATTTAGTAATTAAAAGCTGCCCCAAACCTTACAACGAGCGTTAAAATCTCTAACAATAAATAATGAAAAAGAATTAAAAGTTGGAAAAATAAAATGCATTGAAAGTTTGAAACAAAGATATATGATAACACCGTTAATTTACCTATTTTAGCTATGCTTTTAAGATAATAAAATGTTTTGATGTTATTTAAGTGCTTTTATATCACATTTCTGAGTATTTATAGTTTCAAAGAGTTTTTACACAAAAAGAATTTACAAGATAGCAAAATACGTTTTATATAGTTTCCGGATCTCAGATTGATGGCTACCTTTGGAGATCTTCCCATGGACCATATTCAACCTATGATATGTCATTGGAAAGCTAGAAGAGTCATCTTTCACCTCCAAATCCATTTATCCAATAAAAAGTTATGATGCAAACATTGAAGACATGATGGCGTTGCTGGAAGAACAGAGGAGCGCCAAATGGACACTCTGGCGCGCCCAGAGGCCCCGTAGCAGCGCTGGGAGGCTTCTTGAAGGCATGTTGATCCAAACCGACGACACCTCACTTATTCCAACGTTAAACCGACTTATGACGACTTAAACACTATAAATACCCCACTTAAACCCTAGAAGAGGGTGTGTACGAACAAACAAACAACCCTAGGCAGTCACCTCGTGGAGAAGACTCAGAGCTGCTTCACGAAGCTTCCATTGAAGTCTCATCACCTTGTTTATCATCTTTGATTGCTTTGCTTTGTTTTCAACATCATTGGGGAGAAGATCTCTTCTGTAACTCTTAGAGAAGTACCTATGAACCCTATTGCTTTATTGAATTCGTGCCTAATGAATACTCTTTCATCATCTCTGTGTTTGGTTGCTTTGATCATGTCTGAGTAGTCTTTTAGTTAGGTTTAGTGGGGGTTACTTAAAGGAGATCTATGGCTTGACTTGTGTAGGTTGTTAGATTTATTTTTTCTCTCTATCTTATGATAAGGATTCTTCCGCTTAGGTTTGCTCTTAATGCTTATTGCTTTGATACCCTCTTGCAACTGAACTAAGGAGAAGGGTCCCAACGACAGTTGCAGCATCCTCTACCGAACTAATTAGGTAGAGCGGTAGTTATCCTGGCCGACCAAAAGTTGTGGGCCACGAAGCTACTGTGAACTAAGACCATCTAGGTATAATGCGTGAATAGACTTTATCATGGTTGTTGCGATAGCCGAGCCATGAGGAGAATATACATAGGTAGCTAGTGCTGCGGAAGTAGACTAGTCTATAGATACATGTTGTGCGAGTTCATGAATCCTAGTGAGAAGAATGTTTGATAATTGTTGAACCCTTAGAGAACCATAGTCCCTGGATAGTTCCCCATGCGTCCAACGCTTGCTTTCATTGATTTACTTACTTGTTGTTATGTTATTTCCGCTCACAAAACCCACAAACTCATATTCGTCATATTCTTGTTTTACTCTTATTAAAGTCGTCCTAGCAACATCACTCTCTGTGGGATAAATCCTTAAGTACTACACGCGGCTGGGTTGTGTACTTGCAGCCTTTTCTGTTGTGTCGTCTTGGGATAAAACCTGACACATATCAAGTTTTTGGCGCCGTTGCCGGGGAGTGATTGTTGCTCACGAGTCTAAGACTAGAGCCTAGTCTAGGACACTTGTTTTTTAATTTTTAGTTTTTTTTTTATATTGTTTCAGGAGAACTTGGAGATGAACTTCGACGTTATCCAAAGAAAATACCCTCTCAAGCGCACTATCGAGGAGGATATGGCGCTCCACGATGCATTGGAACAAGGACTCTTTTGACCAATGTCTCACTCTATGCACGGCTCTCGTTTCTATCACCAACGACCAGCCAATGCACCTCCTAGGCGTCCTTATCACCAGCCAAGTCACCTCCGTGAAGACTTGTTTGTGAGAACTGATTGCTCACACACTCCTAAAGCCAACCGCTCGGTCTATGGATCAAGACTTTGATCACGATGAGAGGGCTGGACTTTACTCAACTGAAAGCTATTCGGTTGGAGCTTATGAGGCAGTTGTGCCACACACTTCTCACCTGGAGAAGAAGCTTGAGAAGACCTTGCAAGCACTCATGGAAGCACAAGAAAAAATAGCACACAATTTTCTGTGATAAGCTTGACAAGATGGAGATTAAACTTAGTGATAAATTTGAATATATCAATGAGTGAGCTCTAAAGATAGAAGAGGAGGTACATCAAATCAATCTTGACTTGCAACAGCAAAAAGAAGACATCGAAGATCACAATACAAGGATCATTAACATGGGTCATTCTATTGATGCTATTGAAAGTCATCTTTAATGGAAGATTGAATCTCTACAGATCTGACTAAGTATAGTGAGTGGGAGGAAGACCAAGCATACCTAGCCTTTGAAGAAGAAGAAAGGGAAGCTTACTTAGGAGAAGAAGCTAATGAGAATCGATCTCAAGAAGGAGAAAATCGATTCATGGAAGAAGAAGATGCTGAAACTGTTTACTCTTAAGAGGAATGCAATGCGATCTACGAAGCTTTCTCTAGAAAGATATTTCGTGAAGACACTCTCTAGGACAGCCACAACCTCAAGAATGTACTCTGGAGCAGAGCACTCTACACCCACTGGCTCATTCATCGCCAACACTTGGTGAAAACATTGATTGGAAACTGGCACCAATCACTACTAGGCGTTCCACTTTATCTAATGAAGATCAAGTTATTACTCTATCAACCTCTCATCCCCAAGCTCTGGAATATCATCAAGTGCCACGTCCCTTTAGACATCTACAAGAAGATCACAAGACAGAACACAAGGAAGGGAAGAGTAAGCTTCAAGGAGAAGCTAATCTAGGAGAAAAAGCAAGTGAGAAAAATTTTGAAAATTTTTCAAACGAAATTGGTGATTTTTCTAGCCTATTTATTGAAGATAAAGAAGCTCCAGACCCATCCAAGCAAGGCCAAGAATTCGCTATTGACAAGGAGGAATGGGATCAAAGATTAAACAATTTGTGTGATCACTATGACTTCAGTTTCAAGACAACACTTGGGAGAGATTTTCGTTTATCTAAACGTGTCAATAAATTGGAGTATCTAATAGATAAAGTAGTCATGGCTACATGACATATAGAAAACCACAAAGATGAGCACAAGGGAGTGAAGACTGATGCTCAAAAGGAAGTCCTAATTCAACTAGGAGAAGGAAAAAAAGAAAAATGGGAAATCCTTGATGAAAAAGGAAACTTTCTTCACGATACTAAGGGAAAAGGAAATCCTTGGCATATAAGGACGTGTAATATCATGGAGCCTCACCAAACATCTCAGACCTTAGAAGAAACTGAAAGAGAAGTCGCTGGAAGAGAAGAGATTCTCGAAACAGAGCTTAAAGGAGAAAAGGAGAAAAAGTCTATGACATTCAAAAGCTTTGAGTGTGTGCAACGCAAGGGGTCCAAAGAGGAAGAAGATCCAGACCCTATGAAGATGTGCTACACAAGAATATCTCTTGATGTTCAGCCTCTTAGAGAAATTGAAGAAGGAGAGATCATTGAAGAAGAAGAATACGAAGAAGAGAACTTGGAAGAAATCATAGAAGATGATGAACAGAACTCATCTACCTCTCATGAAGAAGGATCCTATGTCACTTCTATTCTAAATACAAGGAGCACCAACCTACAAAAATTTGGAGAAGGACTGAAGACTAACTCGGAGCTAAGAAACCTCATGGGATTTGAAGACCTAGTTAGATCAATTCCACTTAATACTTCATTCGAAGAAGCATGGGTGAAGTATCCTCTGGAGCTCTATTTCGTGGATACCAAGGAAACAAAAGAGGAAATTGAAGATAATCTTAGAAAGGTAAGCATCTCACTATACCCTCATTTATCACGCCTGTTTCATGATATTTGGCGCATGACACGCATAACAGAGGAGAACCTTGAGAAGTTCAACAAAGCAGTTCGAGCTTTACCACCGAGTACGTCCTTTATGAATGCTTGGATTGATTACCATGTGAACCGTTTCTTTGATGATAGTAAGGAGACTATGGAGGATATAGGAGAATACTTTATAAGAGCTAAGGAGCTAACTGTAGCTAGAGTTCTATACAAAGTGGACAGCCCCAGGCGATTTCTCGTTGATATTTTCATAAGAGGAATCAAATTCAAAGATGCACTTTGTGACTTAGGCTCATGCATAAACCTAATTTCTATGGATATTGCTAAGAAGATTGGGATAAAGGAGTTGCAACCATCGACAATCCGCATTGGACTTGCAGACTCATCTCTTACAACTCCTAAAGTCATGGTATCGGACATCTATCTCAAAACTGGAAACTATTATGTTCCAACCGACTTCCACATTGTGGGACTGCATAAGAAAGGATTCTCAAATCTAATCCTTGGAGGACCATTCTTAGCAACAGTAGGAGCAGTCATGGATTGGCCGAATCAAACAATGATCTTCGCAAACATAAACAAAGACGTGTCTTATCGAACCACCGCCTTCACACCGACAACTAGTCGTGAGGAAGAAGATGGAAAATCATCGGACGACCTTAAGGAGGAATAACTAAAAATTTTCGACAAAGGGCGACCAAAGAGAACTTGTATAAGGACAAACACTCCAAACCGCTTCCAATAAGAAGCACATCGAAGTCGAGCAAACGACTTAAACCAAAAGCGCTTAATGGGAGGTAACTCATTGGTAAGGTTTTAAACATTTAGATTAGTTTTGCATAAGAAAATAGAAAACAAAAGAAAAAGAAAGACGAGGACAACTTGGAGCCGAGACAAGACGGAGCCCTGCCAGCGCTCCTGGAGGCCCAAGGCAGCACCAGAAGTGCCTCCCAGCGCTGTTGCGGGACTTTTGGCAGCGCCAGCTCCTTCCTCTGTCACAGCCAGCTCCAACCTACATTTGAACTTCTCACATTGCATTAGGTACGTTTTATTTCAGTTTATTTGCATTTAGTACTAATAGTTTTAGTTTATTGCTTCAGGAAAAACATAAAATACAAAAAGAAAAAAAAATAGAAAACAAGAAAAGAAAAAGAAAGAAAGGAGGGAACCATGGACGGTTAGAAGAACCGTAAGGCAGGACAACGCCTAATGAATGGGTCGAAATGCTTAAAACACTGCAAGCATTGATCTTTTCATGAATCAGAGCCAAGGGATCAAGTGTGCTAGAAAGATATATCTAGAAAATGGAAGAAGGAGAAGGAAGCCTCACCATAGCTCCTGGAAGAGCCCTGGCAGCCCCAGAAACAGGTTCCAGCGCTGCTACGGGCACTCTAGGAGCGCCAGAAAGCTTCCCCCTCTATCTTGCAGTTTGCATCATCCGTTCATCACTCATCCATCTCCACACCATCCCAATATCAATCATTGCAGCAAAACTGAAAAACATCTATCTTAGGTACGTTTTTTTTAGTTTTTTTTTTCATTTTAATATTGATGGTTTTAGGTTTTTGTCTCAGCAATTTAGAAACTTAAACATTATAATTCGATTGGACCTTGTCTAATCCGATCGATGTCAAGCAACAACAAGAAAGAACATAGACTATATCACCTTGTATCCACCATACCACCAACCATCATCACCATCGCCTACCATCACCCATTCCACACACATCACCATCACTCCATCTCATCCCCAAAACAAGGTGACATTGTTCATAATCCATAATCTTTCTTTTCCATATATCTATTTCATCATTTTTCTCTTTCTTTTATCCCAACGGGGACGGTGTGATTTAAGTCTGGGGGGAAGGATGTTCCATCCTTACTAATGCTACTTTCTATTTTGTTGACTTGAGACTTTTTTCCACTTTTTACATCAATCTGGTTTTATCGAGTCAAAATTTTTTATTGAGTCAAAAATAATAGGAAACAATGATCTTTTCATATCATGATATTGACTACTTAATGTTGAGAATTATTTTTCTTAAAGACAACTTGCAGAATTTGCTTAGAAGCGGACAATACCTAGAAGCTTAGAACCGAACTTCTCCCCTGAAGTCTCATCTTGCAGAGATTTCTGTTGGATCGGAAGTCAACTCCATTTTATTTGAACATTTAACCGGACTTAATTTTTCTCACTGAAGGTGTTAGATCAGGGAAATGAGCAAAAACATTCAGGATCATCTTTACCTTTTTACCACCATCTTCTTGATCATGAATGGCCACTCATCGTTAGTGGTTCCCTACCCTTAACCATAACCTTTCTTTCAAACCCCATGTCATCTTTTTCTTCCTTACCACCTGCAGGTATGTGCAAAAATGTTGGAGAGAAAGAGACCACACAATCTTCTGACCACTTAGAAGACGAGTTTCAGAAAGACGAGACGGAGAATGAAGATCTAATTTCATTACACATTCTGCCTATGGGATTCACAAAATAAGGTATTAATTTCATGCATATGAGATATTATTTCATATAAGGTACCGTTTCCCCTTTCGAAAAAAAAAACAAAAACCGAAAAAACGAAAGGAAAGGAAGCGGATACCATTTGTATAAGTCTTATACCACAAGAAAATCCCAAGGAGAGGCAAGGATCAATTCTCTTGAAAAAAAGAGTCGGTTACAAAAGAATTCCCGCAAAAATCTAAGTCTAGGGGAAACTGAAGTAAAAGAAGAAGGAACAAGACGACGAAGTGGTTGGAGACTGTGGACATTATCAGGTTTATTTACTCCTACCATTTTGCATAGTACCTCGCACCCACCTTTCCATCCATTACCCTAAACACCATAAATTCCACCACCAAACACCAAAAAACCTTCCCTTACACCAAGCGCCGTCTACCCTGAATGACATCCTTTCAATGAGAAACTCACGCCACCTTTTAATGAATGTAGGGAGTTGACTGACGTGAAAACTGAGTTTTTGCAGGTTTGAGATCGATGGACAAGAGTAGGGAAAGTTATGAGACTATAGTGAGAATGTTCTAATGTTAATCTCTGTTTAATGTGATCTTCATATAATAGTTCGAGACACGGTCTCTGATGAGAAGAGAGTTTCCGTGATTTTCAAACCTTTTTTCCATGACTTTACTTTGATTGTTTGCTTAAGGACAATCAAAGTTTAATTCTGGGAGAGTTGATAGCACTGTTATTTTACCTATTTTAGCTATTCTTATAAGATGATAATCAAGTGTTTTGATGTTACTTAAGTGCTTTTATGCCACATTTCGAGTATTTCTAGTTTCTAGGAGTCTTTACAGGTTTTTACACACAAAGGATCTAAAAGGGAGCAAAATACGTTTTCTACAGTTTCCAGACCTTAGATTGATGGCTACTTTTGTAGACCTTCTCATGGACCATATTCAATCTATGATATGTCATTGGAAAGCTAGAAGAGTCATATTTCACCTCCAATTGGAATCACTCAAATCCATTTAGTCAACCAGAAGTTATGATGCAAACATTGAAGACATATCCTGTAGAGAAACCTAGAAACTGGTGCTGACGCTGCTGGAAGCACAGAGGAGCGCCAAATAGGCACTCTGGTTCGCCAAGAGGCCCCGTAGCAGCGCTGGGAGGCTTCTTGAAGGCCTGTTGATCCAAAACGACGACACCTCACTTATTCCAACTCTAAACCGACTTATGACGACTCAAACACTATAAATACCCAACTTAAATCCTCGAAGAGGGTGTGGACGAACAAACCAACAACCCTAGGCAGCCACCTCATGGAGATGACTTAGAGCCACCTCACGAAGCCTCCCAGCAAGTGGCGTAGTGGAGTGAGCGAGCATCTTATTTGCCCGGATGGAATAGAGGTTTATCCTATTCTCTGTAAACAGAATCACATTCACTGCCGCGGACGCCCATGTGCTTCCTAATTTGCCATTGAAGTCTCATCACCTTGTTTATCATTTTTGATTGCTTTGCTTTGTTTTCAACATCATTGGGGAGAAGATCTCTTCTGTAACTCTTACAGAAGTACCTCTGAACCCTATTGCTTTATTGAATTCGTGCCTAATGAGTACTCTTTCATCATCTATGTGTTTGGTTGCTTTGATCATGTCTGAGTAGTCTTTTAGTTGGGTTTAGTGGGAGTTACTTGAAGGAGATCTATGGTTTGACTTGTGTAGGTTGTTAGATTCGTTTTTTCTCTCTATCTTATGATAAGGATTCTTCCGCTTAGGTTTGCTCTTAATGTTTATTGCTTTGATTCCCTCTTGCAACTGAACTAAGGAGAAGGGTCCCAACGACAGTTGCAGCATCCTCTGCTGAACTAACTAGGTAGAGCGGTAGTTATCCTGGCCGGCCGAAAGCTGTGTGCCATGAAGCTACTGTGAACTAAGACCATCTAGGTATAATTCGTGAATAGATTTTATCATGGTTGTTGCGATAGCCGAGCCATGAGGAGAATAGACATAGGTAGCTAGTGTTGTGGAAGTAGACTAGTCTATAGATACATGTTGTGCGAGTTCATGAATCCTAGTAGAGAAGAATGTTTGATAATTGCTGAACCCTTAGAGAACCATTGAAACAACCACTCTTTTTATTTTTTCCATATATAAGAATACATCATTCTACAACAACAGCAATATAAAATACTACAGCTTAACTCCAAAAACTGCAAAAGTTGCAAGAAACTGCATCGACAAAAGTGATGCATCAACATTTGGCAAACCAAATGCTGAGTGAGATTGATCCTCCCAACAACAGGCTATCAGAAAGCACCAAGCAATTCAAACAACCAAAGACATCACGAAGGATTAACTAACACCAATTAATACTTCCAACAACAAATAGCAATTCCACACCAAGAAAAGCTAAACCCACGACTAGCGTTTCACAGCATGAATAGTAAACACGTTTTCACAACATGAATAGTACTCACTTTCACAGCATGCGTAGTAAATATGATTTCACGGCATGAATAGTAAACATGAACACACAATAAGCCTTCCAGGCATAATAACACAAAAACCCATGGTTCTCTAACCACCAAAGCTTAGTAAACTCACTAAAGTTTCCCAAGAACCCAAGGAATTCACCAAGAACTCACCAAGAACCGCAAAAATGCTGAAACTAGAACAAGAATTTCACAAATTTCCCAATCATCAAAGCAAGCATAGATCTTCACAATCAAAGCTCAAAAGAAACATAACAATCATAAATCCAAGGTTCTCTAACCTCCACAAGCTTAACAACACTTCCCCCTTAAGCTTTTAACCAAACGCAAAACCCCAAGAAAAAGAGAACCAAACTCCACAAGCTCCACACAAGCTTAAATGACAACCTTTGGTCCCAACTCACCTTAGATAGGATGGATCTAGCTTAGGATGGACTCCCCCAAGCTCAAGAAGACTTCCCTATCTTCCCTTGGTTTTCGCCAACCCTAGCTCCAAGAGCTTCCTCTTTAAGCTTCTCCCAAGCTTCAAACTCTCTAGATCCCTCAAGATCCAAGCTCCTCAAGCTCTTTTCTCTCTTCTTCTCTCTCTCTCTCAAGCTCTCTCTCTCTCACCCACAAAAATGGTGACTCACAGCGCAAGAAGAGAAGAAGAAGAAGACAACAAGACTTTTCCTCCTTACTTGAGAAAAACCCCGTAACTTTCTAAACGATTTATGACACCCCCGGAACAAATCTAAATTAATTATTTCAACCCCAATAATTAATTTCTCGAGATTTGTCTAAGGTTCATAAACTCGAAAGAATTCCGAATTAATTAAATTAATTAATTTTTCGGAACACAGGCGTTACATGTTTGGGCGAAAAGAGTAAAGTATTCTAAATTGAAAACCAATTAAAAGAAAAGAAGATGAAATAATTTGTTTAGGTTTTAGAACATGTGAATTGTGATCCATACAAAAGAAGTACGGGATTTTGGTTTCAAATTATAATCGGGAATTTTTGAAAAAAATATGGAATCTTGCTTTATGATCTCTCCATCATACATAGGTTTTAATTATAAGAAAAATTAACAAAATATATATACTATTAAAATAGAATTACTTCTATCATTGTATCCAAACACTATTAAAATATAAGTATTTTTATCATCTACTATTTACTTATCATATATCCAACCAGTCTCAAATTTAATAGTATATATGAAAACTAACACTAATTTTAAATTTTTCTAAAATCTCTCTACCTAATTTAAATCAATACATTGGAAAAACAATTATGATTCTTCTCTCACCTTTATTTGATCTTATTTTTAAATTTTTTTGAATTATTATATAATACATATAATTAATAAATTTTTAAACTTTTGTATGCATATGTTGTGATTCGAATTTTTAAAAACGGATATATATTACTCAATCGAAGAAAAAATTGTATTTGTTCAATATCAAACATCGGCTAAAAGTTTGGATAATAGTTCAGAGTCATATTATAAAAAAGACTAAAATTATTCAAAATACGAATTAATATGAAACTTGACTTATCAGACGTTCAAATTAATAAAAATTATTAGGTTTAATCTGTTTTTTAGTTGAATAGATTTAAACTTTTAAATTTTTTTGAAAATATTATAAATATTTAAATTTTATAAAAAGTTTAAAATATTATAAATAGATATAAAATCTCTATAAAACATTTAAAATATTAATAATATTTAAACTCTATAAAAAGTTTAAGATATTAATATTATTTGAACTCTATAAAATAAGAAATCTCTATATTACTATTTGAGAAATACATTTAAAAACATTAATTTATATGTGTTAGTTATTATAAAATGTAAGTAAAGATATACTATTTTTTTAATACACTTAGAATAGAAATGAAATTCATAATAATCTAAAACATTAATTGAGTTATAATGATCAGCGGGTTGGCAAAATCTCTACATGGATACCCGTTTTCTTATTCAATCCTTTAACCATTGGACTAAAATAATAAAATTCGAAACATGAAATTATATAAAAGGGATTGTGTACAAGACGGCAAATTCCCGATGGATACGGGACATGACGAGTTTATGTCCTAAAATAGATAGTTCACAGACATATGTTGAATAACTAATTTTATAATATATTATATAATAATATATAGGGAAAATTCCATAAAAAACCTCCAAGGTGGCTATGACTTTCACTTTAAACTCTAAGTATTTTAACTCCTACTTTAAACCTCCAAGATGAAAGATTTGTTAATTTAAACCTTCAATGTGGTTTTAGGATTTGCGCTGACAATTCAGTTAACGGAAAAGATAACACCGTTAATGGAAATGTTAATTCCGTTTGTGGGTTTGTGTATTGGAGATTGATTAGTTTTGTATGTTATATAGATGGCTCAGAATAGTCTTCGAATGTCGAACAAGAAAACGACAATGTCGTGAAATGTCAATGCAAATGACAATCACTCTTCATACTTCTTTCTACGCTCTCTGTTATTTTTTTTTTAGAACACGAAACCCTAAATCTCCAAATTGATTATGGAGTTTTTAATTTTGACTTTAGCTATTTAATTATTTAAGTTATTAAATAAGATATATAATATAATTATTTAAATCACGTTTTAATTAAAAACAAAAGAAATTAGCACGTGGTTAAAATAAATGACGGAATTAACACTTCCATTAACGGTGTTATCTTTTCCGTTAACTGAATTGTCGGCGCAAACCCTAAAACCACATTGAAGTTTAAATTAACAAAATTTTCACCTTGGAGGTTTAAAATGAGAGTTAAAATACTTAGAGGTATAAAGTGGAAGTCATAACCACCTTGGAGGTTTAAAGTGAGAATTAAAGTATTTAGAGGTTTAAAGTGGAAGTCATAGCCACTTTGAAAGTTTTTTATAGAATTTTTCCCTAATATAATATATATATATTACTATATTATATCTTTATTTTCTTACAACCTCTTTTTGTTCTCTTCATCGCAACAAATATCTAAAATCATTCATTAAAACATTCAATCGGATATGATACTCATTTTCTTATCATATCACCATGCTTGTACTTAGCATGCACAACCAATTGAATATGATTAATCAAATCATCACATTTTTAACAACATTATTATAAATTATTGATTTCACTCATATATTCAGACAAACTATCA
Source organism: Cardamine resedifolia (assembly GCA_014578085.1). Classification (NCBI taxonomy): domain Eukaryota; kingdom Viridiplantae; phylum Streptophyta; class Magnoliopsida; order Brassicales; family Brassicaceae; genus Cardamine; species Cardamine resedifolia. Next base: position 31,400 of record VBRH01000409.1, on the reverse strand, counting down.
TAATAATTCCAACTATAAGGTCTTATATCACAAGCGTAATGGTACTTTTGTAAATATAGTTTGTTGGTTTTTTAATGAAATTATTTCTAACTCCTCTAAAAGAAAAGAGATTTTCAACTAGAAGATGAAGCATGATCAGCTTAAAGTTATCTTGTACCTACTTTGGTATTTCAAATCAACTATACTAAAAATGGATTAAGCAAAACCATCTATCATACAAAAAATTCACAAAGTAAACAATATAAATATGAATATTGAATACATTAAATTTACATAAGGGGATGAAGACGAAGAAGTTTAGCCAAAGAAAAAAAAAAAAAAAAAA